>RQTK01000387.1:395876-430085 GCA_003991915.1 Elysia chlorotica
TAGTATAGTAGTAGTAGTAGTAGTAGTAGTAGTAGTAGTAGTAGTAGTAGTAGTAGTAGCAGTAGCAGTAGAAGGAGCAGCAGCAGCAGCAGCAGGAGCAGGAGCAGGAGCAGCAGCAGCAGCAGCAGCAGCAGCAGCAGCAGCAGCAGCAGTAGCAGTAGTAGTAGCAGTAGTAGTACTAGTAGTAGTAGTAGTAGTAGTAGTAGTAGTAGTAGTAGTAATAGTAGTAGCAGTAGCAGCAGCAGTAGCAGTAGTAGTTGTAATTGTTGTAAAAAGCATGATTTATTGTCGGTTTATTGCTCTAAATGTATTTTTGTTTGTTGATTAACATAAAATTAAAAGCATTTTAAATTTAACTCTGCAATAGGGTAGATGGTAACCTATCAAACATTATTTATATGCTTATGTCACAATGCAGTATCTCTGAGAGTGAGATATGTCATTCTGATAGCCAATGATGATATATTCATAATTCTCCAATAAAAAATAATCCAAACTAACATTGTGGTATACATCACAGGTTTGTATGATCTTTAATGCGGGAGAGCTTGCCTTGATTGAGTATGGCGCAAATGAAGTTCTTGGGTGTGTCCGCACAGAGTTCATGAATCCACATTTGATAAGGTAATTGTGTTGGTTGTTTTGGTTGTTGCTTTTTTTAATCAAATATTCTTTGTCTCTTTAAAAAAATATGATTTGTGTGCTTGTGACATTTCAGTCAATCATGCATCCCTAAATCAAGTAGAGGCATTTCAACTGAGACCTTTTTTATCTAGTGCAAAACAGAGGACATGAGTTTTGTGATTTTAGGATCATATTCTCTTTTCCCTGTTCCTGTTTTTTTATGTATTGCAGGCTCTTTTTCCTTTTCCTTAAATAAAATAATTATAATTTTTTTTCGCCTTGTTGTTATTGGACAATACGTTGGGTTTTGTTTTCTCTTGTTTCTATTTTAACATGATTGCAAATAATTGCTGGCAAAGATGCTTTATCGTTTTCTACCTCCTTCAGCTCTCTCTCTCTCTCTCTCTCTCTCTTTACAGTGTGAGGTTGAATGAAAGAAAACAAAAAGGAGTAACAGACAACAAGAAGATGGCTTATTTGATAGATCTGAAAACAGTAGCAATCAGTAAGTTAATTTTTGTTTGCTTTCCCTATATGTTTATAACACTGCCAAAAAAATCCTTTTCACCAGAGATTTTGTCCATTCGCCTGAGCCTCTTTCATCAAATCCGCTAATAGAGCAACAAGAGCCTATTTTATCCCTTACAGAAATAACTTAAGAGATCTACCTACAACAACGCTGCCAAAAGTGCTTAACAAAGATCTTGCACTGATACAATATCCAATTCGATTAAACTATGATGATTCATTCCTGTCTTATTTCAAGAAATAGAATTTTTTTTTACCAATCGGCAAAAACTCTTTGTTCTTTTTTGTATTTTTATATTGTAAAGTACTTTGAGCTTCTTTTAGAGAACTTGACCAAAGATGCTATTCTTGATAATGGTTGATTAGAAACTTAATGTTTTGTAATTTTCTCATCCAAAGTTGACATCCTAAGTGGTTTGAACATTGCGCAAGTGGATCATGACAACAGGATAGACTGGCTAGAAGTGAGTAACATAGGTATACTTTAACCTCTGGAATAGCAAATGGTTAGAATATATCTTCTTTTAAGCTCTATATTTCCTTTTTGTGTCAACATTCACTTTTTTTTTTCATGTAATATATTGGGAGTAAAAAAAGAAAAAAGAAAACAACCTCTGGCATTTAACATGTACTGAAAGAATGCATGTATTTTTTTTTTGCCTGCTTTTATTGTTTTTGAAATACATATTTTTTCTTCTCACAACTATTTTCAGCTCAACGAGACAGGCCATAAGCTTCTGTTCAGAGATAATAAACTCAAGGTAAAATTGTACAGCTCTATATTTTAAAATACTCTTGATAACAACCAGACAGAATGTTTATCCTTTCTAAAAAATTATGTTTTTTATTGGGGGGGGGTTTCAGTTTTTAAGAATACTTTTGAAGATAAATAAGAATATAGGCTTATGTTTCATACAGTTTTAAAGCTATCTCTTATGCCTTTTTTTGTTTTGTTTTGTGGGATTTTTTTTTCAGATATTACTAAGACTGAAGGGATAATTTATAACAAGTTGTCTAGTGGTCAATCTTTTTTTTCACTTGCCATAAAGTAAGGCAATTTATTTTTCATTTTCGATCTTCAGCTACACTTGTATGACATTGAGACTCACCAGAAGACCAGCATTCTCAACTATTGCTCCTATGTGCAGGTACCAGTTTTTACCCTGAAAACCTTCAAATTGACAGTTTTCACAACTTGGACTTTAAATAAGTTTGTTGCACTGAAACAGGAAATAAAATAAACTTGTAATTTTGTGGAATATCAAAGAATTTCACTTTCAATTCAAAATTGATTCTAGGCCTCTTTTGTAAAATACATTACATCGCATCAGGTTTTGATCTACATTTGGATTCATTTTGGAGCTTTTTCACTTTTTAACCCCTGTCCTTTACAACTATAGCTTGTTTGATCTCAACCTGGCAGTCAATTTTAGAATATTTTGTATTGATTCTATATAAAAAATATATATTTAGAGAATTTATGTTTTTTAGATGAGTGGGTTTTTGGGGTGTTTTTTTTTTTTTTACAATGCTGGGTAAAATGGTTTCAATTTCATACAATCATCAATACATTTTGAATGGGTATCCTTTATTCTATTTAAAACTGTTGCAAGTACTTGATTAGCTTTGAAATGCAATTATCATAACAACGAAACAAAACGCTCTTTTGGTTCTTACTAGGGTAAGAATACCAAGGGAAAAAAAGGATTTTTTTTGTTATGTCTTTTAATTGGGCTTATTTCATCATGGCTGTTATAGTCCATAATAATCCATTTTGGTGTTTTAAAAGAATTAGAGTGTCAACAGAAAACATTCCCCATTGTTTCAGTGGGTGCCAGGCAGTGATGTGGTGGTGGCTCAGAACCGTGGCAACCTTTGCATCTGGTACAACATTGAAGCTCCTGAACGAGTTACTATGGTAGCCATTAAGGTCAGTAAATTTTTTCTGTTTGATTTGACATTGAAAAACTTTAAAAAGGTATTTATTCTCAAACAGGAGGGACAGGTCCTGAAATGGCCAATAATGTGTCTGATCATCGACTTTGTGATTTTAGTTTTTTTTAGTCAGTTCACCATGTGTGGACATATGAACCATAAAATAAGTGTTTTGGACTTATTTTTCACTCTTAGGCAACCACTTGACAAGATTTAAAAGATTTCATATTTTCCAACATTTTCGAAGGAGCTGATTTCAATAGATGCAGTTAAAACTAGATAAAGTAAATAACAAAGAAAATCACCCTCAGGACCCTTAATTCCACTTGGTTTTGAAAACAAAAACTTTGAAATGTAGATCTATACAATTGAAAGAACAATTTTTTTACATATTATCTCAAATACAAAGGAAGAGCATACTTTTTGTCATGTACTTTTTTTTTTGGCATAAAGTAATTAAATGCATTGACTTTTTTTTTACTTTATTTTTTTTTTCTTTCTAGGGAGACATTGTTGATCTGGAGAGAAAAGATGGTAAGACAGATGTTATGGTGAATGAAGGAGTGAGTACAATTGCTTACACCCTGGATGAGGGACTCATTGAGTTTGGCACAGCCATTGATGATGGTGACTACGGCAGGTTAGTTCTTGGGAACTTAAGTGCCAGTTTTAAGTAGTTTGTTATTTTTTCGTGACTGCTTATCTGTAACTCTTGTTAAGGCTTCTTTTTCTGATCCTTTTGGTAGTCTCTATTGTTGTGGAAACAATCTTAAAAAAAAATAACTTACCTGAAAATGATGTCACATGACCTACTTTTTAGATCAATTTGTTTAAAGGCAAAGAATGCACTAGCTTTTGGCTTTCAACCATAGTCCTAGCTCCAACTTCTCTGCCATAATAACTTTTGTTGCTGTCATGCCCAAGACCTCACCTTTCTAGGTTTATATCTTATTTCCCATCCACTTCTGGTACCAAGTTTTTAAATCTAATATGTCAACGTTTAAAAGCTTCATAGAAGAAAATTTGGCTTTATAATCATAATTTCTTGGAATGTCACCAATTTCCTAAATGCGATTCTGTTTATTTATTTATTTAGACTAATTTTGTGTTCTGCTAAGAACCTTTTTTTTTTTTTTATCCCACAGATATTTCAATTGATTAAGACTTAAAAGTTGTGGAAATTTTATTTCTTCAGAACTGCATATGAACTTTTGTACTTTAGGCCTATATTTAGAATAATATTAATGATAAAAAAAAAACTATGTTGCTTAAGCAATGAAAATCACTTTGCTATATTTTGAAAGAATAAAAGGCCATGATCTTTTTTAAACCTAGACATGTTTACGACCATTCAATCATTAGTGTAGTGTTATGATATGATCAGCTGTTAAAGAGGGTTTATTTTATGGTTAGTGAACCAGTGACAAGAGCAGTTAAGTTAGAAGTATATAGAAACGGAGATGTAGATGTAGATCTAGTTGATGAAGAGACCTGAATAACCGTGCCAGCTAAGTATCCAATATACTACTGTAAGCTTTTTACATGTCATTCTATTGTGTTGGCAATGGTCAGAGGGAAAACTCAGGATCCTTCTTTAGGTTTATGTTTACTTTTTCTGTTGCAGAAATCTGCTGCAGCTGGTTTATTCTTGGCGTGAGGGTATTAGATCTACACATTTATTTAAAGCTGAATAAAATGTCTACAACTTTTATTGTTATTATTTGGAGCAAAAACATGTTGGTTTCCAAGTTATTTCATGACAAAGTGGACATTTTTAGGATAAAAGCCTGACCTTGGCCTTCAAGACCAAGGTCATGGTCACAAAACACTTGTTTGGTACCAAAAACTACTTTAAAAATGTCTACACCTTTTCAGCTTTCAAAAATTATAGGTTTTATGGTTTATAAAAATATTTTTTGTGGCCTCCAAGTCCATTTTATGACCCCTATATAAATTACCAAATATAGCCCAACACCACACACTCTAGCGACACTTTTAGGGTTAACATTTTCACATCGCATATTTCAAGGCCTATTCTTTGGGTGCACATTTTTTCAAAACGGAAGTTTTGCAGTTTAATGCAAGGAAGTGTTAGCACATGAGCTTACCAATATAGATTTTCTCTTCATGTAGATATATAAAATTGTGATTGTTAATAAATCCATGTGTTGTTTTTGAACAGGGCCATAGCGTTTTTGGAAAGTTTGGAAATGTCACCAGAGACGGAGGCTATGTGGAAGAGTCTGAGCAAGCTGGCCCTGGAAGAACATCAGCTCCACATTGCTGGTACGTGTACAGTAAAACGTGACTACTGCAGGAATTGGTTAAAGAAGAAAAATCCTGCTGTAATCAAGCTTTACTGCTATAGACATGCCAAGGAAACACTACCATAAATTCCAATTTTTAATACTTATTATTTCCTTTTTTAAACAAAATTAACGAGACCCATGACCCTTGAAATAGGCTGTCATGCGTTCATTGGTTAGTTTTGGTTTGTTTCTGTTTCTCACAGCTTTTTCTTTGTGTACAGTTGCTCGAGATCTGAGACTACCTAGGACTAACAGCAAAAATCTGTAACCCCTCTCTCTCTCTCTCCATAATATAGTCGTTACTGTGCTGATGTGCCGTAAAAACTCTCTGTCTCCGAGTCTCCCTATCTCCATCTCATTCATCACTAGGCTGGTCAATCCTATTGCCGTATCTTTGACTGCATGCCTGTTGAACACCTCTCCCGTACTGTATTATTACATTTACACACTATATCACACTACACATTAGCATCCTTTGTCTAGACCTTTAATCATTTAAATTGGTCTAGACTGTTGTGTGGGAGACTGGCCCAAAGCGTTGCTATACTGGTTGATTGGCCTTTATTTTGGAGAACCAAGCTCGCTACCTCCTCCTGCTGTATCCAACTTCACCCATTCCCATGTCCTGTTAAACCGAAGCACAAGTAATAGGCTTTATATAGTAGAACAAAAATGGGATTCTTGAAATTCCCACTGTAGTAATGGTGCAGTGCCATTGTAGGTATGTACTACTGTTTTGTGCATTCAGATATAGTCATATTGATGTTTGGTACCAAACAGCAGATCTGTTAGACTTTGCATGTGATAAGTTATGGAAAGTTGTCTTATTGTGAAGAGTTCAGATTTTAAGGGATTTATGTTATCAATTTTTTTTAATATATAAATTTTTTTTGTTGGGTAGCATTACTCTGCAATTTGTTAAAAGATCTTTAAAGACAAAAGCATCCTTTACACCAAAATTTGTATATGTAAGATTTTAGTTAATCTTATTCCTCTGCAATTTATTTACAGATGTTACTCAGCTCTTGGTAACATAGCGAAGGCAAGATATCTGAAAGAGACCCTGCGAATTGCTGAGGAAGTGGCAAAGCAAACGGTTTGAAATCATGTTTTCCCTTTACTCTCTTACTGAATGTTTATACCTCTGTATTTAATATAGAAAGAGGTATAAACATTATATTTTTCAATGTGCACAGTTTCTACAGTTGCAATGTCCCAAGAATTATTAAAAATCGTGAGGCTTATTTTTTAACATAATTGTTTTGTTTTAATGTCAATGATTCTGGCTAGATAATAGGATACTGATCTGGCAGCTAGTTAACAAAAAAACAAAAAAAGATTGAAGACTGTTTGTATATTGTGTTGTTTTAGACATTCATATTTTTCCTTTACAATCTTTAGGGAGGAGATGGTTATCATCACTACAAGGTGCGAGCTCGGCTAGCTATCTCAGATAAGAAGTTCAAGGAGGCAGAGTACATTTACCTGGAAGGAGTAAGTCAAAATAGTGATATAAACCAAAGATAGATAGCCCTTTAAGGCATGAATATTTAGAGAATATATTCTCTTTTTCAGGGATTTATAGAGACTTAAATATTGATTAAATCTGTTCTTGAATTTAATTTTTCATGACAGCTTTGCTTGTTCTCTAACTTATTGTCATTCCTGATAGAATCTTTTTTGGATAGTTTCATTTCATTGCTTTAAATGAATAATCCAAAGGGGAAAAAATCATTACCATTGTCAATATGCATATTTTATTGTATAAAAACTGAAATGTTACTGTGATCAGAACTGCCACATTTTCTGCTATTGCTCTTACTGGTGTTACTACCTACATTATAAATATCTGTTGTGCAGTTCTCAAAGGGTATAATTATTTACAATAGTAACATGTTTTCAAAAGCTGGGATTTGATTAAAATTGCTGTTTTACAACAATAAGAGTGACCAAATTTGCAGATGTGTTTGATATCCTCTGACGTGAAGCACTACTGCTCAACATGTACATGCACTGTTAGTAGATACTAGCACTCATTAGCAGTGGCCGTAAAATAAAATGAAAGATTGGTCTTTGTGTTGTCCCTACATTTTTTTAAACAAGTAGATTTTCTTTCATGAGAAGTGTGTAACGGATACAGAAGTAAATGATTTCTTCTATTAAAAATGCAAACATCATAACAGTCTTTTTTTACCACTCAGAACTAACATGGTATCAACATCAAACTTGCTTGATCTTTTTAAATTGTCATCCATTGGTAATTTTATCTCCCCAAGAACCATGTGAATGAAGCCATCGAGATGTACCAAGAGATGCACATGTGGGATGAAGCCATTGAAGTGGCAGATGCAAAGGTAGCCATGATTTGCTGTTACGTTCTAAAGTATAACAATGGATGAAAGAAAAAAAAAATACAAAAATATTTATTTTCAATATCTTGTTCAATTATTTAGTTTGCAAGATTTTAAGCGAAGGTTAGACATTTTTTTTATTATGTAGGGGAAAAACATCCTTTTAATTTTTACTCTTGCTCTGTATAGTTAAGTTACTGGTTGAAAGGTACCAGGTTCAGTTTTGTCTGAGTGAGTAGGGGTGGGGAATGGTGGGTTTTTGTGCTTATTGTTGTTGGTGGGGGTTTTTTTATGGTGAGAGGAGGGTTAGTTGGTTTTTTTGGTAAAGATGTCAAATTTGAGGAAAAAGGCATTTTGACAATGAGTTTTAATTAAATTTGTTATGGGCAAAATATGTTTTTTGTGTTGTTGTTTTTTTAAACATTATGATGAAGAAATGAAGGCAAGAAATGAACTGGCAGAGATGTATTATCTCCTGTGGCAGGAATGATTTGATCTTCAACATCTATAATATCTAATTTTACTTAATATCTCCCTCTCTCTTTATCTAGAGTCACCCTGAGCTTGAAACTCTAAAGAAAAACTACAACCAGTGGTTGCTGGAGACTGGGCAAGAAGAGGCAGCAGGAGAAGTAATCTTATTGCTAAACTTAGACAGCTTACCGGTACTTGTTTTAGGGAATCAGGGCTGCAGAAAATATTGAATTGCAGTTTTGGGAATGTTGATATTTCAATAAGCAGTACCTACACACCAAGTGGGAGGCAGAATATATACATTTTTAAAAATTACAGGCATATTTAAACCTTTTAAAGTCACCATTTGATAGATCTATTACGATAAATCTGTGGGATTTTAAGGGCACCTGATAGAAATTTTTAAAGAAACCTTTTTGGATACCCTTATGGCTTGAGGTGAGTTTGTTTCTTATAAAGCCAGAATCAGAAGGGTTAATAATATTATGGAAGAGTGTTGTTGTTGTTGGTCTGGTGTTTTGTTTTTGTTTTGTTTTTTTGGGAGAAAAAAAGGGGAGGGGGGGGGAACAGTGGTTGTTGCTTGAGAACCAATATAACGTTTGTTTGGATTAATTAGCTTTTTTATTTTTAAATCTCTCAATTTTTATAAATTAATGTAAAACACATATGAAGTTTATACTCTCATCTTGTGCCTAAGAGTGTTCTTTCCACTGCCCACAGCTCAAAGAGCGTGAGGGAGACTTCATGGCTGCCATCTCTCTCTACATGAAAGCTGGACTCCCAGCCAGAGCTGCTAGGCTGGCTGCTAGCAGAGAGGTAGTTTTTTCTATTCATATCTATAGAGCTGTTAACAGTTATATTGTAACACTGTATTGCAGTTATGAAAGGATTTTAAAACCAAAATAGTGAAAAGCATACAGTCATAATATAGCAGTTAAAATGATTATGATTTTTCTTTACAAATGCAATCCTTCTGAAGCAATCTCCACAAAATAGCTATGTGACATATTCATTTCTCCAACAAGTTGATGGCTAGAAATCAGCTTTTTATATACAAAACTTCCACCCATTTTCCAAAATCTGATGTGCTAGTCATTTTATATTGGTTCTATTTTAACAATCTTTTGTTCTTGATTCAACAGGAGCTAATGACAAACAATGATCTCATTGCAAGAATCGCTGGAGCCTTGATTAAATCAGAGCTGTATGACAGGGTAAACAGCGGTGGTGCATTTCAAATGATTTTAGATACATGCAGATAATTAATTATATTGCTTACAACATCGATACTTATATTGCATTTAGTCCTTGTGGGAATTAAAAGATTAATGAAAATTTCAGCAATCTGCTTTTAACGTACAATATGAAAAGAACTTTGATTATATTAAAACCTACCAGATTTTATATAACAACATTTTTATAAGTGTATTGTATTTTTCTCATTGCATCATTATTATTATATAGGTATTTATTGATTATCTTTTGATCCTTTAGGCTGGTGATTTGTATGAGAAAATTAGGGACTACCAAAGAGCTATGGAATGTTTCAAAAAGGGAAAAGATTTCAGACGAGGTGAATAGTATTTTTGTCATTTTCATCACTTTTACTAAATACTTGCATGGACGTTATTTATTCAGTCAAACCTTTTATTTTCCCAAAAAATAAATAACTTTAGGTAGCATTCTTTGAATTTTCACTTGCTTGATTCAGTAGAAAGTATCAAAATTTTTTAGTTCTCCAAATTTGGAGGAGGGAGACTTTTAAATGTGATTATTAATTCTGTATATATCTTTAAAATGATTTCTAAACAGTTCCACCTGCCTTGAAGAATGATAACTGTACAATTTATTAAGATACTTGGCTGAATAAAGAGGTACAGAAATACAGAGTGAAACTGTTATGATGAAAAAAAATTTTTAAACTATTCGTCAATCATTTGTTTAGCATTAGACCGTAAATTTTAAAGAAACAATTTTATTTGGGAATTTAAAAAAACAAATTTGCATAATTAATTTAGTTACATTGTGCAATTTAGTTTTAAATGATCTACAAATTATCAAAATGTGTTTTTAACTATCAGGTTGGGATTTACTGGTTATTTGCATTTTAGAGTGCGTCAAATCGTTTAAAAAAAATGTTTACAGTAACTGAATAGTAAATGTGATATCTGTATTTCCTGCACACTCAAGCTGTGGACCTGGCAAGACATGCTTTTCCTGCTGAAGTTGTGAAGCTAGAGGAGGAGTTTGGTGATTACCTGGTCTCCCAAAAGCAGCTTGACGCAGCCATTAACCACTTTATTGAAGCAGGGTATGCTGAGGCACTGTGGGTTCTTTAGTGGAGAATTTTATCCCACAGTTATACAAGTGCAATTCTTTTTTACTCTTTTTTTTGCAACTAAGTCTTATTTTATAAGCCCACAGTCACACGAACAGAATAGACTTGACTTCAACATGCAATATGGTTAGAGCATGTTTCACATCAGTGTGTGTGTGTGTGTGTTTTGTGACTGTAAGTCTTTGTATTTCGTGGGGCGGCCTTTGACATCTAAGAAATAGCTGTAACTTTTAGTCACTAATATTCTTTTTACAATTTTTTTAGAAAAGAGATAAAGATAAGATAGTTTTAAAAACAATTTTTATCACAGACTGATTATATCTGATGCCTCTTTTTTCTTTTTTTTTTCAATAGAAAACTAGTCTGCAAAGCAACCTCACAAGATAAATTTTGTTTGTTGTATACCTTCTTTTTGTTATCTTATTTGTTTTGTTATTTTTTCAGAGCAACAACCAAAGCTGTTGAGGCTGCCATTAATTCTCGCCAGTGGACAAAGGCTGTACAGATTCTGGAGATCCAAGATTCAGCCATGTCGGCAGGGTATTACAAGAAGATTGCAGACCATTATGCCTCTATTGGGGAATATGAGGTTTGTACATGCTTATTTTGTAAAGGCCCAGAAGATCATTACCAGATAAATCTTTTTCAGATAAATTTGTAAAGATAATGCTGTCCGCTTTTTTAAAAATCTTATTTCAGGTAACAAATAAAAAAAAAAGCTGCATCTTAAAGAATATTATTGTACTAAAAGTTACCTTAATGTCACATTATTTTAAAATTTCAATATACATCTGCCCCTAGAGATCTGAAGAAAAGACTTAAATACTTTAAACAAGAGTTATAAAATGGTGAAGTGCAACACGGTCTCTTCTTATCTTCTTTTTACACTATAACAAAATAATTATTATTACTTGATTTTTATACTTATCAAGATCAGGTTTTCAGGGGACTAAAATCCAAGTAAGAGATGTTGGAATGAAAAGAGAGAGGGAAGTCAATAATAATCTTTAAATAACTTTTGGAACAAAATGGAAAAAAAAGGACAAACTCATATATTCATATTCATATTATTAGTTTGGGGTGCAGCTTTAAGATCACATTTGATCCCATGTCTTAAAAAATCTCTTGTTCTTTTTTCTTTCTTACAGACTGCAGAGAAGTTCTATGTTGAAGCAGGCTGTACAAGAGAAGCAGTTGACATGTACAACAAGGCTGGCAAATGGGAAATGGCTCACAAGGTCTGTATATGGATAGTATTAATCAGTCTCTTTCTTCTTCTTCCTTTTCCATTCCAGTTTAAATTTCAGAGCTGAAGAATCCTTCACTTTTTACAAACTATTTGTAAAAGTATTCAGATTTTTTTGGTTATAAGGAAGCATGGATTAAAGGAACATAATCTGAATTTGCTCTTGACTGGGATATTGCAAATTTTAAAGATTACAAGTTTTATTGATGCCACTAACGTGAAGTTTGCACGGTCTTTTAGGTCTTTTTTAAGAACACTTTTCTTCTGCTATGTATGTGCTCTAGTTCAGGCGAGTTTACTTTATAAACTTGGTAAAGATAATCTGTATTCTGGACGAAACTAGTTTTGTAGGCCTAGTTTATTCATATATCAGTCGTATCCTTTTTAATACAATATCATTGTTCTTTTTTTCTGTCTCATATTTTGATTATATTTTATTTAATGACAGTTGGCAGCAACTTACATGAAAGGAGAGGATGTTTCAAATTTGTACATTGCGCAAGCCAAGCAACTGGAGGATGAGGGCAAGTTCAGAGATGCTGAGAGGTGAGTGTTATTCCAAGTAAATACTGTCCATACTAATTACTCACTTACATCCTCACTGTAATTTTTGCTAACATTTTCCCCCTACCTCTTGTTCACTGTCTATACTTTATTCAAGACAATCTTGAATTGGGATTGTATCAATTGCTCTTTGTAAAGGCAAATGTCTTCAAATACTTGTCTTTTGGTCTCCACAAGTTGTTTAGAAGCACCACAGCAGATTACACCTCATGCAATATTTGTATTTGTGACCTCAACAACTACTTGGAAAGAGTAAAATATTTATTTTTGTTAAATAGTTAGTGCTGTTGATTTACATTTGATTTAATTTTAGCATGACTTCAAATTTCTTACCTCCGTAGATTGTATGTGGCAGTTGAGGAACCGGACCTAGCCATCACCATGTACAAGAAACAACGTATGTACGGGGACATGATACGTCTGGTCAAAGCTCATCATGAGAACCTTGTCAATGACACCCACCTTCATTTGGCCAAAGTAAGTTTTAACTTGTTGCATGCCTTCGTAACACCTAATGAAAACGTTCAACATACATGGAATTGGGAGAAAAAAAAGGATGAAACATTTATATGTGGGTCAGGCTTACCCGCTTTCATTTTCCTGTATCTGTTGGAGCAACAGTAAAAATTCACCTTGGGCTACTGAGAATTACTTTCAGATAAAGGGATACAAATTCATTTGCCTTTATATTCTATGACATGTGAATGTTTTTCATAAAAATAGTGACACTACGATATCTTTGTAAATTAAAGCTGAATGGTATTAATATTATTACAATCAGCCTTTAAAAGTCCTTCTTTCTGCTAAAATGGCTATGTGTTGCGTAAATTAAAGTTTACCTTATTGCTTGCAATGTCAATATTATGGTCAAAGACAACGAACAAGGAAAACTATGTCAAACTCCAGGACTACAAGGTAAGAAATTTGAAGAGTTCCAAAAATTCTTTTTTTGAAAACTGTGATCAATTTTTTGTTTCCCAGGAGCTGGATGAAGAGGGCAACTATCGCCAGGCAGAGCAGCACTATCTCGAAGCTGGTGACTGGAAGGCTGCCGTCAACATGTACAGGGGGCAGGACCTTTGGGATGAAGCTTACAGGGTAAGGCCTTTGATGCGGATTGAGCTTTCGTTCTAAATGCATAAAGTCACAGAGTTTTTTTTTCTTCAATCATAAAATTGTGAGGCAACCGGGGTGAATCAGGCACAAGTTGGAAATTTGACTTTTGGAGGTATTTGTGATGTGTTAAGCAGCATCAGGTGTAGTGTAAGGAGTTAAAATGTTTTACCTCTATCACTTCTAGAACCAGAGATAATTCTTTTTATTTGAATCTGAAAAGGGTCAATGAAGAGTATTTTTCCCATTTTTAGAGAGCTTTAGCTCAAAACTTATATCAGCGACTTGTGCCTGATTCACCCTGTTTGCCTCGCAGTTGTAGGAAACCAAGTGGCATTATTAATTTCTCTTGTTTGTTTCAGGCTGGTAACTAGAGAATGGTATTTGCATGTTGTAGGTTTTCAGTTTAAAACATTTTTTACTGTTTGAAAATATGTCATCGTGACAGAACTAGATTAGTTGGTTTTTTTTTACTTACATCAAACGTGGAAGAAAAAAAAAAGAATTAATGAAAAATGAGCCAATATAGAAAAATACTTATCAATGGTACCAGTCTGTAATCAATCAATTTGTGTAAGAAAAAAATAATAATTATAATAATATAAAAAAAAACAAAGAAATGTTCGGGTTTGAAAGCAATTGAAATCATAGGAGAGCTAATTTAAAAACATTTTTTTTTTTTTGCATTTCTTTTTAATTTTTATATCCGTGTATGTAATATCAGTGAGCAAGGGGAAAAGTTGTTAGGCTTCTGAAAAAATGTATTTGAGATAAGAAGATCCGTTCATATTTTTTGCAATCTCTTATTTAATCAATTGTAGTGATAATTTTTGTGGGCAGCTATTTATGACGAAGATGCATTAATTCTATTTTCTATTTTTGTAAAAAATATTTTTTGAAAGGCTTTGTTAATTTATAGAGCCTCCAAAAAAACTTTTAAGAGATGTATGTTTATTTATAACTAAACCTATTAATTTTCGTTTTATCAAGCAACAATCTATGTATTGTGAATTGTGATGGTTTTTTTCAGGTGGCCAAAGCCCAGGGTGGTCAGCCAGCAGCTAAGCAAGTTGCCTATTTATGGGCAAAGAATCTTGGCGGCGATTCGGCTGTCAAGCTTCTAAACAAGTTTGGCTTGCTGGAAGCTGCTATAGACTATGCTGCAGAAAACTGGTACTACTGGAGACGAGAAGATTGATTAAAAGCCATTATTTATCTTGTCAAAAAATCCAATAGTTTGTTTCTTTGATGTTGGGCGAACAATTATTTTATTCCAGATGTTCAAAAATTTCAGAAAATCTTTTATTTTGTAATAATTTTTTTTACAGTTTAACTTGGAACAGTTCTTTGACCCCTTCAAATCAAAATTTCAAAATGCATTTTATCACACACTGTTAACTCAATACTCTCAAATACTTTTCTAATAAGTCGTCATAACTTTCAAATTTCTGAGCTTAATATTTGATCAAGTTACTATGGACTATTTTCATAGAGTAATGAAAATGTCTTGCACAATATTATACATTTTCTTCCTTTGCTTTTTCCCAGTGCTTTTGACTTTGCATTTGAGCTGTGCACCATTGCTATGAAGGAGAAGTTACCAGATGTTCATCTTAAACATGCTATGTATCTTGAGGACGAGGGTAAATTTAATGAAGCAGAACAAGAATTTGTCCAAGCCAACAGACCAAAGGAGGCTGTACTTATGTGAGTGTTACTTGAAAGGTCAATTTTGGGTAAACTGGGAAAATAGATGCACTGGCAGCATTTTTTTTATGATTTAAACTGATATTGTTGAGTTGAATCATTATTTTCTGAAATATAATTAGTTTGTGGTATCAAAACCTCAGAAGACAAAGAAATAGTGACAGTAAAGAGAAAAAAAAAAAAAACAGTCTGCTTTGTAAATGGCTTTGGAGGCTGCTCTCTCTCTTAAATTTCTTCCAAGCTATTCTACTCGGCTCCAAAATAACGTCTATCTTTCCTCTCTCTCCAATGAGGGAGGTAGTTCAATGGTAGAGCGTGCAGTCTCTATTGAGAGAGCTGCTGGTTGATTCCCTCACTGATCGCTGCTTTTTTTCGTACTGGTTGAGTCAGTCTTATACCTCTCCTAGATTCCGTTTGCTTTCTTTTTTTTTTTTTTTCTTTTTTTTTTTAATTTTTATGATTTATACTAAGGGAGAGATTTGTTTTCTCCAATCAAAGAATACATTTCTTTACGAATCAATGCATTTTAAAGACCGATTTCCGACTGTGAGTGCCTCAATATCCTAATTGCAAACTCAGGACCCGCAGTTGGAATCTAAAGAGAAAAAAAACATGATGACTCAGGGAACCTATGTACATAAAATTAAACACAGATTACTATTCTTTGAAGACTGATCATTTGTTTACCAATTCCAAGGCACATGCTATGCTTGCTATACTTTTTCCTTTTCTTGTAAATCACCCTGGCTGCGTGATTTTTTACTTTCTGAAGTTTGTGTAGTTGGTCCATATAGAACCAGAGACACTATTAATCTTACAACGACATCAAAGGACAGGTATCTTCTAATATGACTGATACAGCTTATCTCAAAATATAAAGTTTTACACTGTGAACTGACTTGATCACTCATAGTTACAGTGTGATAAAAAAATACTGACTAGATTCTTCGCTTTTTGAGATGGTACAACATAACTTGAGTTTATTCCAAAACCTGGTTGTCAGTCTTCATAGGGTCAGAAGGCTTTCCAAACAAAACAATTTCAGTCTTGGACTCTTTGAGTTGAAGCTTATTTTGTGTCATCCACATTTTGAGATCCGATATACAGTCTTCTGTGTTATTAACTAACAAGTTAAGATGTTTTATATTTAAAGCTTTGTATATCTGTGTATCGTCTGCAAACTGGTGGTATCGCAGACTGTAATTATTTTTTATCTTTGGTAAGGGCTGCACGTTAATAGTAGTAAGAATGGGACCTAAAACTTAACCCTGAGAAACACCTACAGGTAAAGTAACTTCTTCAGAATAAGAAGTTCCAAATTTTACACCAAGAGTTTGAGATTTTAAATAAGATTCAAAACATGCAAGTGTATTTCCTATAATGTTAGAATTAATTTTTGTATTGTTTTAAAGTGATGGGACTTTGGTGCTTCATAAAGTTCTTGTTTTTCTATGTAAAAGTATTTAAAGAAAACAATTGCCTCTCGGGCACTCCAAGCTGTACCTATGAAAATGATCTGCATGCTGAGCTTGCACAAGACTGCTGGTTTTATTAACTTTGTTGGCAGGTATGTCCACAACCAGGACTGGGACTCTGCCCAGCGAGTGGCCGAGGCTCACGATGCAGACTCAGTGGCTGACGTGCTCGTGGGTCAGGCTAGATTTGCATTTGAAGAGAAAGATTTCGCCAGGGCTGAGTCATATCTACTGCGAGCCCAGCGCCCAGAGCTTGCTATCAAGTTTTATAAGGTTTGGACACGGCTGGTTTGTTTGCCACTTTTTAGGAATTACTTATAAAAATTTTGTTTGGTGTCAATGAGAATTGATTTCTCATGATAAAAGCATTGAAATTAGCGTCTAGTGGCTTTAAATTAAATTTTACAGCTTCATATTTATCAATGAAGCTATATTTGTAACTGAACTGTTTGGTGTACATTTTAAGGTTAAATAGAGCACTGATAAAGGTTTTGTTGTTGTTGTTGTTGTTTGTTTGTTTTGTTTGTTTTTTATTTATTTGTCTTGTAGATTTTTTTTATATGTTTTTTTTTTAAATTTTCAGGACTCAGGCATGTGGCAAGATGCACTGCGAGTCTGCAAAGAGTACCTTCCTCATAAACTTCAGCAGCTGCAAGACGAGTATGATCGTGAAGCTGTGGACAGATCTGGCAGGTGGGGTTTGGTTAAAATTCTTGGATATTTTTGTGAATCATAGCTGTAATTGCAACCCAGATGCTATTGAGAATATCTACAAACATACCACTCATATGTTTTTGTTTTAAATTAAAACAGAATCAATATTTCACCATGTTATTGGCATATACTGTTTTTTAAGTGAATTTATCACATAAATAGGAATGAAAAGATAGTGAAATTATATTCTGTTGGATTTTGGCAAACAATACTCTTAAATTTCTAGAATCTATGGATTTTTGTAGGCAAGTGAGTTTAGTTGGTGCAATTTAACTACCAGGAAGAAGAGAAAAAAAGTTGTGTAACATTCAGATTAAATTTGCTTAAAGTTGGTCCAATACACACTGGCATATTTTCACCAAGTTAACTTGGTTTATAGTGCTCCATTTTTTGTTGTCCAAATGCTTCAACAATAGTGGAGTGCAGGGAGGTGGAGGGTGAGTACCCCATTGATAACTCTGTTTTTCTCTTAAAAGTGGTATTAACTGAGTGTCTTGTTTAGCTAAAACTTAATTATCACTTTTTTGTACTTCATAGCTATTATGGGCTTAATGAGCTAAATTTCGTTTGCCTTAAACTTACTCACTAAATGGAGGGCTGTGACAGTTCGAATTCTTCTGTCTTGATTATGGATGTAGTGTGTGTTGAAATCAAATGCAATGTTAAAAGTCTTTTTTTTTTTTAATTTGCTTGGTTTAATTCTGGAACTGTCTAGTCTAGTTTTGAAACATTTGTCAATGCTTTCTGTTATTCTGCACCTATTTTTACATAAATGACTCTTTTTGTGTGATTTCATCTAGCATCACATGTAGATTATTTTCTTTTCACATTAACTAAGTCAGTGACAGTTTTGAGTGCGTTTGTTATTTATGTGCCTTATAAATCCTTCAGTATCATTTTTTTAAGTTTTCCGTGCGTTTGTCAATCATGACCCTACTTTTTTTTTTTAGCTTTTTGAGAAAAAACAACAAATACTTGTGCATTAGTTTGAAAAATAAATTTATTCATTAAAATTTCTGCATTTATTTTATCAAAGTTTGAGATTTTAAGAGATCAAAATATTATAAACAACTCCTTTTTAGCAGTTGTACCTTTGGTCAAATATCAATTGTTTGGTGAGAAGAAATAAATTAGTTGATTGACATGACACAATCTAACTGTCACGCTGACATCCCAATAAACTTTAATGGGAGTTGTGCTATGTGACATGGTGGCTCATGCTTGAAAGGGTTAATGGTATTATTGTGCTGTTCTCATTCTCGATTTCAATGAAACTTGATAATTATATGTAGGAGTTTTAAATAAAAGTGGTCAAAGTCTAAGATTGGAGGGCTATATATTTTTTTTAAATATTTAAATCTGTCTGTTTTACTTTTACATTATTTTGTTACCATTTTGATAACGTAACTTATTGTTTGCTTTAACACATCCAGCTACCTTTTTTGCTTTTTTTCCTATCCAAATTAGCTGGAAGAAACTTTGCAAACTTTTATATTTTTTTGGTGTGTTGACAAAAGACTTATATCTGCTTTGATAACCGATTTTATATTTTATTTCTATGCTATATATATACTCATATTTTTTATGAACAAATAATAATAGTTAGTTTATCATCCCTATATGTTTGTTAATCTTTGAATTCATTGCCATATAGATTAAGTTGTCACTTATGAATTCCTGCGAGGCAGGCATTGCACCAACGTAAACTATTTGCATGAATTTATATCTTTGTATCTTCTATTGTTTAAAAAGACCTTCGGTAGATCAGGAAAATGCTGAGAGTGGACTGATTACCCCAATAACAGATATTTCTCATACTGGTTTAATGTAATTTTTCCTATGGTTTCTGCTTCACAATAAATATAAAATGTCAAGATAGTATCCCTTGCGAGCAGCAATCTTTAGAATTGGCATTATTTTGGCAAGATAACTCTATCCAAATGTTGTCTTTTACTATCTGGCACCGAAACATTTATCCATGTGTCTCTGTGTATCGTCGTAGTGGTGCAGAGGCCCTGGTACGGCAGGCCAGAGAGTGGGAGGCCTCGGGTGAACACCAAAGGGCTGTAGAGTGCTACCTCAAGGTCACACCAGACATGGTGCCGGACTCAAAGATTGTGGAGAAGTGCCTTGTCAAGGTGACCTTTTTCTCTTTAATGCAATTAATTTATAAACATAATAAATGTTTGTCAATAGTTAACTTTTAATTTTCTCAAAGCGTTTCTAAGAATCTTCTTTAAGAGGATCTTCGAAGAATTTTGTGATATTTTTTCTGTAGGTTTTGGGGGGCTTTTTTTGTACATGACCATCCCCAGTCTGCCCTATTGAATTTCCTCATTGTTCATTTCATTCTCTTTTTTTTAATTGAAAGATTAGTGAACAGTCAAATGATTTGTTTCAGTTTGGCAAACTGTTTTATTTCATATACTTTCACTTTGTAAAAAATAAAGATCCTTAGGAAAGAGTAAAATAAGTGAAGATATTGATTAGGTATATAAGAAGAAAGCATTTTTATAAAATACAATACAGCACCTTTTCTTCATTACCTTTTAGTTATTTCTTAGAAAAAGAATTTTTCTATTCACCCGCTAACTATAAATTACTCTCAAAACATGAAACTACTCCTCTGCTTAATTACTCTTCTTTTCATTGATATATAGTTTATTGGGGTTATCTCTAATTTAACATTAAATATAGACCCACCTTATCTAAAATATCTGCATGTACTTTAATTTGCTGGGGTCCAGGCGCTTATCTCTTTTGGTAAATAAAAATGTAAAATCAACATTTTTTTTATTGATACTTTTAAAAAACTTCTTGTACTGATTTTTTATTATCACCTCTTGGATTTTTCTAACATTTGATATCAGAAAAATTCGCCAAGTGTGGCTATAAAATCAAACTTCAACAGGTTTTTTTTTTTCATATTAATAATAGTTGGTCCTAGGTTGAATTATAATGGGTTGTTTTTTTTCAGGCTGGAGATATTGCAATCAAATTTTTGGACAACCAGAAAGCCCAGATGATAGTAGAAGTTGTTGGGCCCAAATTGGCTCAGATCAAGTGTCATGCTACAGTAAGGAAATTTAGAAAAGTTGAGAGTAAGAGGGCATGGGGTTGGCTATTTCATTGTTGTATCTAACTCATGTTTTCCTAAATATTTCAAAGTAAACTGCGAAGAACAGGACAAAAAATAATAGAGTAAATATTTGAAAGTGTCATGTAGTATTAGTTCATCACTTTTATGTAAGTCTTCCAAATATTATTTTAAAATAGATTAAAAGTTTTAAACTTAGCGGGGAAAACAGATGCATGTTGTCTCTACCCGTGTAATTTGAAAGATCGCTAGTTAACGTAAAATTGTAGCATGTTGCAAAACCAAATCAAATACATGGTGTTGTTTCATCATTGGATTAAACTAAGAGTTCATGCTCGTAGATATCCTATATCCATACACATCTTTCCTCCCAGGCTGCCGAGATGTACCTCAGCATGGATATGGTAAAAGAAGGTGTAGACATGCTCATTTCAGCAGGGGACTGGAACAAAGCCAAGAAAGTTGCTAAGGAGATGGATCCCAGGTATTCTGAGAAAGGCAGACCCAGACTTTTGGAATAACCAATGAGAATTTTTTAATTCGTTCAATAAATTTTAATTTAAAAGAAGAAATAATTCTAGAAAGAGGAATTATTACGGAAGGGCAATGTACATATATATGGCTGCTGTCAGAAAAGTCACACTGAGCTTAACTCAAAACTTAATAATCATTCTATTAACTTTTCATTTCATCCCTATTTATGTGTTTTCAGGCAGTTGTGTTTTATAATCATTTATTTCTTTTACTCATACAGATTGGAAAATTATGTTGATGAAAAATACAAAGAGTTTTGTCGAGATCAGGGCAAAGCTGAGGATGTAAGTTATATTTCTATAATATTTCAACTGAATGTTTTTGCAGTTAATGAGAAATATGCGGTTGAAACTTCACGATAGGAATTTGTTGGGAATACATGAAAACTTAAAATTAAGAGCATTTGATATAGAAAGGGACATGCCTGAATACAAAATGTTAGAAAATGTAGACAGCTATTTATCCTTATGTGAAAAATTGCATTTAGAAGAGTTTCCTATTATTTTTCTTGTATACCAAACTTCTCCCAACACCATTTTTTTTCAAATTCTAAACGCATGTCTTGGGCAACAATAAGAGTTGAATTCTGCTTGATAGATAGTACTTTTGTATTGGTGTTGCTAGCTTTAAATTGAAAGAAACAAACCATTAAGTCTTTAAATTATTAGTCTAATTCTAACAGAGCAAAAGAGAAAAGAAAACCATGCATAGTTTGGTTAATGAGAAAATTGAATAATCAAACTTAGCTTTCTTAGGTTTCCACTGAAGATAAATCTAAAATTTCTCTGTCAGACCATTATAATAGCCATGCTTTAAGTATATTTTATATTCCACAGACTCCATTCCAGTTTTCACACAATGACATTTTCAAGGTTTTTTAAGTTGATTATTTCTTGTTCTATTGTTATTTTTTTCTGCTTCTGTTTAGCTTGCTAGTGTGGATGTCATTGGTGCACTCGATATGTTTGCTGAGAAGGGTGAGTGGAGCAAGTGTCTACATACAGCAGAACAACAGGTGAGATTTGAACAGTTTTTTTTTTTACCCTTAGAACCGTGGGCAATCCCACATGATTTGCTCCCCCAGCCAAGTTTGGGTAATTTACCTGGTGTACTAAAACTTTATGAAGCATGCAAGCAATGCAAAATTGGTTCTAAGTAATTACATCGGCTTGTTTTTTCTGCCAGTTGATCCAGCAGGTAGACCTTCAGTTTATGTATAGATAATCGCACAATTCTTGTCTTAATAAAAATCTAGGCCTTTTAGCCCCACAAGTTGAATTTTTTACCAATATATTTTGTTTTGACATCCTAAGAAATCAACTAATCCAACTGCATAGAGGCAGCCTTGTTGTTCTCCGTTACTATCCAAAAAAAACTTGGATGAAATATTTATATATCAATTTTCAGCAAAAGCCAAAGTTTGGGGGTTCTCGTACAGGTGTACTGGTGAATAGGGTATTTTTCAAGGGAAAATTTTGCTGTTGTACTGAAGTTAACCTTTTCAAATCGCATAATTAGGCTTATTCCTTGTGTGCGGAATTTGGGGAATTTTCAAAATTTTTTACAGGGTAAAAGATTTGATTTTTATTGTTTTGAAATGCAAGGTGTACAGGTCAATAGAAAAAGGTGCTATCACAAAAGCATAACAATGCGCACAGCATGTGTGCAATGTGATGGGGAAAAGTGAAAACTGGTACTAAATGTAAAGATTTTGATGAAATTATAATTAGTTAATTATTATATAATTTTTTAAACTGTTTATCAGGCTTTTCTTATGCTCATGGTGTCAAGATTTAAAATAGGTCTCAGTTAATTGTATCTAAACTTGCAAAGATAAAAGTCTGTGTTCAAGGAAAAAGCCATTAACAGTCTCGTGATGATAGCAAGGCATATATAATGGACCTCTAGGAAAAGCACTGTGAGAATGAGATTGATTCTTATCTTTATCATCTTGTGCTGTTTTAGTCTAAGATTTTGTTTCTGTTTTTGTAAGTAAATTAAAAAAAATTCCCTCCTGGTTTTATTATTAGAATAGATTTTCCTTCTCGTCTATAGAAATTTGCAAAGCAAGCATGTAACTTATATTAGACTGTGCTGAATAGACTTTCACATTAATTTTATTGATTTTTCAAACCATTGTTTTTGTATGTTCTTGTACAAATTACTCCCAAACAGAATCCTAAAGTTCTTCATAAATATGTTGCTTTGTATGCGACGCATCTTATCAAGAACAGCAATTCTCTGGCAGCACTTGAGCTCTATGCAAAATATGGCACTCCTGCAAACCCACAGGTATGGCAATTTTCAAATATGGATCACTTTATTTCTATGTCAAAAATGGAAGTCAAGATTTACATTGTTTTGCTGTTGTTGTTGTTATTTATTTCATAAAGAATGGATTCATTTAAGAATTTAGTTGCAAAGGATGCTAATTTGTTTTTTAGTTTCACTGAGGAAATTTAAGAATAAGTTTAGTATCAAAAGACCTCAGGCAACAGACTTGTTGTTTTTTTTGTTCACAGCACTTGTCAACCGAAGCAACATTTTTTACTTCATGAAGTGCAATTTAACACTTCAATGGTAGTTTAGGTGAAATTACATGCATGGCTAAATAGATTGTATACCAGCCGATCAAGTTTTGTGACTACTCACATTATTTATTTTTTTATTGTAGGGTTTTTTATATTTTTAAATCATCTGTAGCTACTGCTTTATACAAAAATCATATGAAAATCTCAATCGTATTTGATGTGATACTTAAACGGAGTAATTTTATCAATTCCTCAAATGCTTTAATAGAGTTTAAATGGCCCTGTTTTGAAAACAAATTTAGAACTTTTATCAAATATAGACCTGAGGTTAATTCCGTCTCATCTCTTTATTAAAATATTCACAATTTTTTATAAACAAGATTATAAGGTAACGTTTATTTTCAACCTATAGTTGCGACCTAGGTAATTCAATAACAAGACTCTGTTAGACATTAAAGCAATCAAATAAAGTCTGTACAGATCCGTATGCTTTCTAAAGGTGTGCATCATTTTGTTTTGTTTTATAATTTGCTCTTCAGAACTACAACATCTATAAGCGCATCTTTAGTGATATGTTAAATAGACGTGACATGAATAAACCAGAAGCTTACAAGTCGTGGGCTGAACTCAGAGACATGATGGCTGATCTTGTAAGTAACTTTATTTTTTTCTTCCAATAAAAAAGAGAACATTTGTACTTTATTTGCAGTACCACAATAACAGAGATGAAGAGACTTTTGTAGGCAGCTTTGCTACATTATTATTTCATTACTGTATAGGCCTACTCCACATTTTCCATAGTAAAAAGGGATCGACTTTGCACTTGACTAGAATCTTTAGGTTTTATTGATTTCTTTTTTTTTTTTTACTTATGAAATGAAAAAAAAAATTTTAATTTTGATGACATTGGACTTGCAAATGTTTTATTTAAGAAAACTGATGATTTTTCTAAGGGGGTTCTACAAATAGTACGATTTGACAGATTTTTGTGGTATTTGGCAGATTTGTTATAATGAATCGGCAGAATGCATGTGAATAATCTAGCAACGCTATTCTGTAGGTTACTTTAAAATACATTTACATAGCTGTTAACCAATACGTAAAATACATACTTAGTACGTATTTGACATCCTGAGTACATTCGTCCGTATCGTTCCTTCCAGTGCTCATTGCTTGTTTCCATTGTCGTCAGTTACACCCGGTTAGCCCAGCCCGCTACTGGGTTCATTCTCTTTTTAATCTCATATTTACCTCCTGTCCTTTGTGGCGAGCCTCTAATCAACGTGTAGATTAATCGATCACTCATGACTCTTTTTTGTAAATGCTGTAACTAGTGTAATATTATAGCGGCAATTATGCTTCCGTCACCGGCGATCTATCCATTCGGGAATCCCCTGGCTTTGTTTACCAGTGCTAGGTAAAGAGTTTGTTTTCAAGAATCCAGTTTTTTGGGCAACCCGTTAACTGATTTAGACTTTAAACCATTTTCGCTTTCAAGCGCCGGTTCCTTCTCAGCTCTTACTCTTGCAAGATTAGACAAACAATTTTTTATTTTGTATAGCTAGGCACCATCGCTGCCACTTTCACACAGACACAGACACGCCTCTCCCCCGCTGAATGGCGCATCATTGCATTTTACTTCAAGATGTTATACATACTGTACAAGATCTTTGATTTTACTCTACTAGGTTGTGACTGCCTTCCTCTTGTGTCTAAACTATGATTATACAATTATATGGTAAAGTATCAAGGAAAATTGATAATTCAAATACTGTAATAAGAATTTTAAAAGATATTTATTCCTGGGCTAATTTAAATTCTCTTCACTCTTTATAATTTGGCCAAACGATCTCTGCTTACATTAAAGTAATTCAGAAAACAGCTTTCTCTGTTCTATAAAAATAACCTTGCTAACGCGACTGATCATATGAATGCAACGTACATCCTTCGCACCAGTTTCTATCCTCTCTCCCCCTCCTCCCTTCCTCTTCCACTCTCTCTCTATCTATCTATCTCTCTGAATGCTAGAAAGCTTAAAATTCCCTCATATCAATGCAAAACGTGAGAGACTCTTTAGCCAACCGTCTTAAAATAATAAGTTTAGTTCACGCAAATCCTGAACATGGTGTTATAAAAAACAAAACACAAAAAAACGTATTTATTAAATAACACTAGTCCATGGTGTGGTTTTTAAAGTTATAGTTAAGCTTGTGTTTAAGTCAATACATCTATTGATAGCTGCACCAAATAAGTTTGGCCATTGACTTTTTTGCAGTGGCTAATCGGGCTAAAAATATGTATTTGCTTTCTCAAAGGTTGGCAGCTATGGATTTAGATGTATAAATGTTTTTTATCATTATGGTTAAAAATCTGTTAACATGCATTTCATTTATTAGAATAAAGAATGGGCAATGTAAATGGATGATGAAGGAAAAAAACTTGTGTAACTTTTAGTATTTCTTTTATGTATAGAAATGCTTTCAAGTAAAGAGTAACACAATGAATTGATAGTTTTTACTGGGTTTTTTTGTTTGTTTTTTGTTTTTTGTTTGTTTGTTTTTTTTTGTACTTTTTTTCTGTAATTACATATTTTCAATATAACTTTTTTAGCTGTGTGATGCAACTAAGTTTTTTGTGTGTGACCTAAATGGTTTTTCTTAGCTGTGGTTTGTAGATTTGTTCCTTAAGATGTTTTGGACCTTTAAGGATCTTCACCTAGACTAAAAAGACCCCAAGAATATTTTTGATTTAGATTAAAATACACTGAATGGAAACATTTTTTTTTTTAAGTTTTGTTTATTCCTCCTTTGAAATTGTGTGCATTCCTGAGTTATCCACCATGACTATTTAAAAAGTGAGGTCCCACAGAGATACCATTGCATATAGACAATGATACACCATGACATCAGATGAGGTTTAAAAAGTTTCAGAAATGTCAATGTTTGCCTGTTTTCAAACTTTTTCAACATTGATAAATCTTTAATATATTTACTCTCTCAGTGTGACAACATGGGCAAGTCAGGTGAAGCCAAAACAAGCCAGCATGAGGAATTTGAGAAAATGTTGCTCATAGCTCACTACTATGCATCGCGTTGTGCGGCACAGGCGCAGAAATCTCTGGAGAACATGGCTGCCAAGCTCTCAGTCTCACTCCTGAGACACACCGACATGGTTCCTGCAGACAAAGCTTTCTATGAAGCTGGCACTATATGCAAGGTAAGCATCAATGGTTATCATAAAACAACAAAAATTGCTCCAATAGCTTGTGGGTAGATTGTGGTTTTGTTTTGTTTTTGTATGCACAATTTGTACACCCATAAGTTTAATAGTAAAAATATTGGTTTTGAAAAGTGTACATTCTCAAAGTGTTAGATTTTGTACAATCATTTATGATGGGTTTATTTTAATATAAAAAGTTATATCAATAAAAAGCTTGATGACTACTTTTTGTGATTTTAGTAAAATAATGTTGAATATTTCAGGCGCTAGGCTGGGAAAATATGGCATTTGTGTTCCTGAACAGATATTTGGACATCAGTGAGGTACTGTATTATCGTGTAGCTTTAAGGATTTTTTTTTCTCTAGTCATTTTAAAAGCTTTTATTAATATTTACTCGTGAAAAAAAATTTGGGGGGGTTAAATATTTACCGTGTTTTTCGTATACTTATTTCTAACTGGAACTTGTGGAAAAATGTAGAAACTGTCATAGAGTATATCTTAATGGTTCCTGATAATGAATAATGCCCCAAAAAAAGTTGTTTAACAATTATTTGTGGAAGAAACACATTTTTTTCTTGTTTTATTTTGCTAATTAAGATCACAAACTACACCGTGTTCAACCACATTTAGATCACTAGGCGGGAGTGTGGTACTCGATCGAGTCCAACTGCGACATTCTCATCTTACCCACACCTTCCTACTGCAAATGTCAATTATCCATAAGTCACATTCTTGTTGACTGTCCACTTTTTCAGTGGGAAAGAAATCTGTACCTTGTATGTATCTGAGAACATTGGTGTGTACAATGAAGTTTAACTGTGATAATCCTACACATGGATCTCTTTACATTTAGTTTTGTATATCAGAGGGCAAAAGCAGAGGTAAAGGCTTAGAAATTTTATCATACATCAATACTCGGAGACAAAATAAAAATGGTTTTTACAAATAATAGAATTCGCCTCTATAACAAAACAAACATACTTGTTACATCATAAATGTTTAGTCCATGAATGAAACAGGTCTTTGTACTTGACAATATTTTTTGTATATTTTCCCCATCTCATTCTAAAATTATGTCTTCTACTGAATTTCAGGCCATGGAAGAAGGCTCTCTGGACATGCTTGACCACAGTGACTTTCAAGATACAGATATTCCTTTTGAAATCCCTTTACCAGAAAAAGCTTTCCTCACTGTATGTGTTTAACATAATGCTTTCTTTCTTCTTTTTTTGTTGTTTTTTTTGTTTTGATTTTTTTAGTAAAATTTCAAACAGAAGCTTTATTAATTGAGCTAAAATTTTGTCATGGAAAGTTCATTCAATGCAACATGTGATTTATTCTTTAAATTAAACAAAGGGTCTGAAAGAATGATAAGGTGAAGATTTAACATTTTTAAGGTTTATGAAACCAGAGAGCTTTATTGAAGAGAGATGCCTCTACTTCTCATTTGGAAAAAAAAGCTCTTATTAATCTATAACTGTTAGCCTTGCATTTATGAGAGGTACATTTTCAGAAGAAAATTCTTTAAAATTGAATATAGGGCATTGCTGTTATGGTAGTAACCTAAATAGATTTTTAATGAACCTGCAAAACATAAACTCATCAGCACTTTTGAGATTTAAGCCCTTGACTGCCGATGGGTTTGTAACGCCCTGTGCCGGGGAGTAAATTACTATATATAGACCTATATCTGAAATCTAGATCTAGATCTAATTCTAGGTCTAAATCTTCATCTTCGGGTTCATTACCATCGTAAAGATCTTCATCATTGCTATCAGCATCGTTCAACACTTCCAAAAGAGCCTGTGAAGTTGATAAACAAGGCCTAAACCTTTGCAAAACTCGGACGCTATCTTCTCTCTATCAGAAGGATGAATAAAATTCATTTAAAAAAAAGGTTCGCGAAGTTTTCCAGACAAATGCAGTTCTAGTTAAGGGGAAACCACTGTAGTAATACTCAGTGCTATTTCCAAACTAGTAATCTCCCATTTTATAGTAAAAAATCGATGAAGAAATTACCCCGAGTGAGGTTCGGGGCATAGGCACACAGGGTCGCCATTGTACCCCGAGTGAGGCTCGGGGTAGGGCACTGAAGGGGTTAAAGATTTATTGTGCCCTTTTGATTATGCCCTCATATCATCTACATTTCAAAATTGAAAAAAATATCTATTCCTGTGTGAGTGCTTTCAGTTATACTAATTTTTTTTCTTCAGTTTATTAAGAACAAATTGGCGCATTTTAATTTCAATTGTAACTTCACCATGAAAAAGATACTGCAACTGCTAATTTAAGAATAGCATATCTCTGAGACATACTATCCTGCCAATCCAATGACAAAATTCTGCTTACCTCTCATATTATTGAGGTGGTTTAGGGCTAGAGTAATTGGTTATCAAGATTATTCATGTCCACATGTTTTGTGTCTCAGAGCTCTCAGCATGAGGAGGTCAAAGAATGGGTCCTTGCTGTCTCTATGGATAGAAAAGTAGAACAAGTCCTGCCTAAAGATGAAAGAGGTACATATGAAGCATCCCTTGTCGCCATGGATACAGGAATACGCTCTCTACCCTGTGTGGTTACAGGTAGGTTAAAAAATCAATTTTTAAATACTCCTTAGGACAGTGTTTTATAACAGTTAAAGTTGTCCCGTTGTTGTTTTGGGTTGGTTTGTTGTTGTTGTTTTTTTAACTGGTATTGTTTTAATCAAATGTATTCTTCCCTGGAAATAATTTTTTTTTCATTTATCTCAGGTTATCCAGTCCTACGGAACAAAGTTGAATTCAAGAATCCAAATAAGGTAGCCAACAAAGATGACTGGAACAAAATGCTCATGGCAACAAAGGTATTTCAGGATCTATTGTTTTGTTGTATCAGTTTATCAATGTGTCTATATATCATTGCCTTACTTTGCCCCAATTTCTTGCTTTATTTGAATCAATATCTATAGATGTATCTCAAATATTCTCGAATTTACTGATATTTAGTACCATGTCCCTCCTAATCAAGGTCCTGACATGGTTAATATTTTAGGCAAGACTTTACTTGAACCATTGTATTAATATAACACAACAGTTTTTAGCTACCCCATTTTACCTAGAAAATACTTTAGGAAAGAATATTAGTGAAATGAATAAAAGCGGCTATGAAAAAAAGAAGCCTTTAAACCACTTTGATTGTTTTTAATCAATCAATCAACAACTAAAGCAAAACTTCTGTTACTGTAGCTGGAAACTCCTTTCTGGCAAAATCATAGCTTACTATTCTGGTATCTGCCTCTCAATAATTTTCTCTCTCCCTCTTTCTCTATATCAGTCTGTAACTGCTTATCTCAGTTTCTTTTGAAATTTATTGTCATTCTGCCTTTCTCTCCCCCTCTCTTGTGCTCGTTTATATGTAATATAAAAAAAGCACATAAGTATTTTATACAATTTAGGCAAAATGTGTCAAGCACAAAAAAAATCAATGGAGACACACACTTCATTTAAAATTTTAGACTCTTGTCTAGTTAAGGATGAAATACATAAGACAAATCGTTCATATTGAATACAAACATTAAGTTTTTAAATAATCTTGAATTCAAAGGGGTTGAAATAATTCAATACTTTATCTTAACCTTTTCACATTGCATAATTTAGGGGCTAACCCTTGTGTGCCCACTATTTTGGGTGATTTTAAAAATGTATAAAGGGTAAAAGCATTGATTTTTATTATTCAAAATGGAAGATGTGCATATCAATACAAAGAGATGTTATCTCAAAAGCATATCAATGCGCTCAACATGTGTGCAGGATAGTGTGGAAAAGGTTAAAGTGCATTTGTTTCTAGCATTGTTAGAAAGGGTGTGAATGTGTATATAAGTGGTCTTACTGTGTGTGTTTTTTTTACAGGTTTCTCACAGTTCGGAACTGCAGGATGTGCTCAAATTTTTAGGGACATGGTGTGGTGCCACCCCCAATCCAAGCTTTTCATTCCAATAACAACAGGGATGAGTTTTTGAATGCTCTATTATCTCATCTAAACAAATACAACAGAATGATTATTTTATAGAGATGATGTTGAAATCGTTACATTCCCTTTTACATTCCAAGCTTTTGGAAAGTTGGATAGAATCTGTGCTCAATTTACGGAATAAGAAACTGTTGTTTTTTGTGTTTTTTTTAAACAACCTGCAATTGCAGGTTTTCATCCCTTGATTTGACACTATGTAATACACCCAAAAATTTTGGAGGCGTCAAAAGCATTATATTTGTTGAGGACAGAAGTAGAGAGGCTGTTTGAGTGGTATTTAAGGGCATCTGCTCCTAAATGCAGCCTTTTTTTTTATAAAAATAAAAATTATCTTAGATAAATATCCTTCTATACAAATGTTTTTCAGTAATAAGCTTTCTGCAACTTGTGATGAAGCCGATGAAAAACAAAAAAATTATAGGCTTTTATGTATCCAAATTTTTTGATTTGAGAAAACAGCTAACAAAGATTGACAACGGATAAATCAAGGGAAAAGTGTATGGTAGTGATCTAAGATAAGAAGTTCTACAAATTTTATTCTAGGAATTACCGGTTAGAAAACAAGGAATTTTGTTGGTATCTAGATGAAGAATTTTGATATTGACTGTTACTATGATATTAAATCTAAATAGTAGTCAATTATTGCGATCAAATGGAATGTCCAACATCAAATGAACAAATTTTGGGGTGGGGAGTCATGTACAAAAATGTGAAAAAAGATAAATTTATAATTGCTTTCAAGCTGTGTTGATTATGTTTCTATATTCTTGAATAACTAGAGAAGGCAATGAGACCATTCTGTTAGAAGTGAAGAAATTATCAAGATTTACCCTCAGATGTCCTTAAGTTCAGACATGCTCTGTTTTGAAAGTTAATGACACATTATCACTCACTGTGATTTATTTTAATCCGTCCAAAAGATAGTAATTGTTGTCTAAATATTTTACTTACCTTACATAAAGAAAAACTATATGTCTTTTATTTATTCATACCTTTCACTGTGATATTGTTGGGGATTTTTCCTATGTTATGTCTCTTTAGATGCATTTTAGAATTATTTTGTGTCGTTTATTTGAATTCCAGAGACTGGCAAAAAATGTATTTAAACAACAGATGACACATTTAAAAGATTAAATATTCCCTTTTTAATGTGCTTTTGTGTCATTATTTTTGTTTGTTATTGATTTCAATAACAATGATGCTGATGATTATAATGATAAATATTCCGAGTTTTATATCAAGATTGAGTGCAGCACTTGCTATCTTCAAATCATTGGTAAATAATCTGTTACTATATAAGGTATGATTTTTTTAATGCTGTTTATAAGTGGTCATACTATCATATCATCATTGCAAATAGTGAAAAAAATAGATCAAAATTTTTTAAATCATGAATGATTTCACAATAAAATTAAAAAGATAAATTTTGATAATTGGACAAATAAATAAAATTCACATAAGAATTCATACAATGCTTGACTTTAATGTGATTTAGTTTTAATGTTTACCATTATTGTACACATTTAATTTCAATATAACATCTTTTTTCACAAGAAGGTGTATAGTCCTGGTACTTATAAGGTTCTCTGACATTCTCAAGAAGGATAGCCCTCAACATTTGCATGTAAAGGGACTTAAGATAAATATACCATTATAAACCGAGTGTAATAAAAGGTTTGTATAAGAGGATCATTTTAGGCTGTTCTGATCTTTATCTAGTGGGAAAGGTAGCTAATTTAGATCTTGGTTTCTTTTCTTCTTTAACCATAGAAGGTCTCGTAGATTTTAAAGTATGTTACATATATACTTTATCTAACTTTTTAGCTTAGACATCATTTATCCTGAGAAGTTTTGGCTTCGTTTCATTTGCTGCCAATGTTCTCCGAACTGATTTTGACTTGGCCTTCTCTTCTATGGTCCGTTTCCAGATAGGATCACTGGCAACTGAATATTTCTAGAAAGACAAGGGGGAAAAAAGAGAAGAAAATATTATCTTTATATGTTTATTGAGGAGATATAAAATATTGTTTCATCCTTTATGCGCTCAAGCTAACTTCCTTACATTACACCCATACTTATAAGTTAAGTCTCATACCGTATCTCTTATAAGCCTACATGCTATAATAAACTGTGATGAATTTTGTTTTGGTTGGTCCCCTACAACATTTTGAAGTTATTCTCTTGGTGTGTGAAGTATTCTGCACTCTAGCTGTATTTCACAGTTATTTATATTACATCAGACAGAGAGCTCAGTTTATTGTACATGTAATGTAATTCCACAAGTATACATGCCCTCATAATTAGTATGAAACAAATACAATCCGCGCATAAATACTTATGAAAAATATTTACAGCTAGGAGTAGGACTAAAACTTTGGCTGAGGTATGACTTACTGCAAACTTTGTGTAGGTGCCGAAGTTGTACAAGGCTGTGTCATACCACTGGATGGTAATCTTGGCTGAGGGCAGCAGGGGACACTTCACAGCTCTGTACAGAGAAATGACAAGACCCTTTATGATTTGATATCAACATTGTTAGCGTGTATTTTTTTCTTAATGGTTAATATTAGATCAGGTTAAGGTACATTTTGTTTCGAGGATTTCATTTGTACTTGATGCATTTCATTCACATGAAATTCTGTCTCAGCGAGTAGATAGGATTGTTCTATAGTCAACTTGGGCGGAGAGAGATCTTACAATCTAAACCTGCGCATTTAGCTTCTGTGCTGTTTTTTATCCTTATGAACGTAGATTAAGAACATTTCTTCAATTTTAGAATAGGTAATACCTGAGTGCTTGCTCCATTGACTCGAATGCTACCAATATAGAGTTGGATGCAGATCGAGTTGTGAAAATAAAAGGTCCAAAGCTGGTAACATAAAAGTGAAATATGTAAGGTCATTGCTATATAAACTTGAGGAAACTGTTACTTATAACCAGCTTACGGCTCAACATTTTTTAAATTGATTATTAACTCACTCTTCACAAGTTCATTTTAGTTCTAGTTATTGTAAAATAATTTGATTATTTGTTCTGAAGTGTTATCTCTTGTTATCACCATACACACTCTTCCCTCTTCTCTCTGTCTTTCGGTTTACGATTAATCATTATTATTTATCTGTTTTAGGATCTAGATTTGATTTTTTGCACTTCAGTTGTTTTTATTTTATCTTCATGGTCTATATATCTTTTATTTTTTATATATCTCTTTTATTTTTTACGTTTAAAATCTTAGTGTAAGAGCTGCACCATACCTTTTTTTTTGGTGGCTTGCATACTACTACAACTACCATTATTTTTACTCCCACTACTACTACTACTACTACTACTACTACTACTACTACTACTACTACTACTACTACTACTACTACTACTACTACTACTACTACTACTACTACTACTACTACTACTACTACTACTACTACTACTACTACTACTACT
>RQTK01000388.1:5374-30269 GCA_003991915.1 Elysia chlorotica
TATATATTATATATTCTCTGATTTCGTCACCTGTAACTGTTTGGGTCAGTATAATGTGACCGGCTAATACAGGAGTCATGGTATCCCCGCCTTGTCTCGTGTGTGGCAGCACATGAAATTGTCAGACGTCAGTCTTGGGCCCGTCCACAATATTGTCTAAATAGTGCTGACGTTGGACGTTAAACCAACTCAAATCAATTCACTTTGTCTGTATACGTCCCGGTCTCGCTGGCCTTTCTCTATTTTAAGTTCCATGATATTTATTTCTCTCCTTCTGCCATTGCGGAGAGCCAGGTATAAAATTACACAATACTATAATTATGTGCCTCTGTCTATGGGTATTTTTTCTGTCGCTATGTCTCGGTCTGTCTTTGTCTGTCGAACTCTATCTTATTGTGAAATGTTTGTTTGTTTTTTTACATCCCGCTGTCACCTCTCTTCTTCGTTCCCTTTATCTTACCCATTCTGTCTGTCTGTCTGTCTATCTGTTTCACTCCATATGTCTGTATGTATAGTCTAGTCTGTCTGTCTCTCTCTCTCTCTCGCTCTCTCTCTCTCTCTCTCTCTGGCTTTGACTGTGCACTTTTTTAAAACTTTATACGTGCAATTATGTTCTATACTTTGTCATTGTTGTAAGATTTAACAAACATGTCTATAGAAACTATACAAAGAGCATTTGCTCGTTCCCCAAACAAGGCAAGGCAAGATAGAACTTATGCAATGACATTGTGTTGCATTACAATATTATATTACCAGTAATCCACAGAGTCAACGCTCTGTCTGGAGACGGGCCAACCATAGTGCGTCGATAATAATATATAATCATAGGGTGTAAGATTATAGGTCGGTCTATACAACATGCAAAAAAAAACAACAAAACCTAGGAGTCTTTAAACAGAGAGAGATAGAGAGGGAGGGGGGGAGGGGAAGAAGTAAGGCTAACAGGTAGGAAGAGACAGACACACAGACAGAGAAGCTAATTCCTTTTCTCCTCCAAGCACTCTAGGTATAGGAGATCACAACAAACTTCAAATGAACATGTCACAAAAGTTAGCCCCGGGGTAGAACATCGGCTTCTCACGCAAAAGGTGTGTGGCCCTGCTATTTCACCATCTACTGGTACTGGTTGAGTCAGTGTCAGGTTAATGTCACTGGCTGAGATAGGGAGTCATGGTATACCCGCCCTGTCTCGTTTGTGGCATAACATAACATTGCCAGACATCAGTCTTGGGGCCCGGACACAATATATCCTTATGTTAGACGTTAAAACCAGCTCAAACTCAAAGCCTACTTAATGATAGAATACTCCCAGGGTCTCAGTAAAGCTTCTAGGGAATGTATCGATATCTGAGCTGTTGTTCACACCCCCTGTCTTCCCTCGCCTCCCCAGGCCCACCCAGAGGTGATAGCCCGCATCAAGGCGGTGCCCAACGAGACGCGACTGCTGGTGGTTGACCGAGAAACTGACGCCTACTACAAGGAGCGCGGGGTCACTGCCCACTCGGCCATGCCGCAGGTGGACGTTATCGTGGCCGAAAGCTCTGCGTCCAGTGAGTAGCCGGTTCGGAGCCCTGATGCTGTCTAGATCCGAACGTAACGTTAGCCGTAGGATTGTATTAGACTAGATCATTATCTAGCTCGTCTTAACTGAACTGCTATGGGTTATTCTAGACTAGGGAATACCTAGCTAGTCTCATACGTTGCAGGTTTTTGCTGTTACTTAAAGGATTAGTAGGGTTGCACTAAGTCTAAATCGAACTGATAATAGCTGCAGGTCTATGCTTTTAAGGGTTGTTCTAGACCAGAGAATGCCTAGCTAGTCTCATATGAGCTGATAATAGTCGCAGGTTTCTCTACCACTACCTGAGTGATAGTTGTAGGTTTGTGCTAGATCTAGACTAGCGGATACCTAGCTAGTCTTCTAGTCATGTGAAGTGAAAATAGTGGCAGGTCTCTACCGCTCTCTGAATAGAGGCCTACTTCTGAGAGTATAGCTAGCTAGTCTAAAAGCTCAAATTAGTTAAGTAGTGTTGTTAAAGTATGCAATACCAGTCTCAGCCGAGCTCAGAAAGTCAACTGTTTGTACTAGAATATATAGGTCCAAATTGATTTTATAATGGTATTAGATACCACATGATACAATAGTACTCTATACTTAGCTCGGATATGGACATTTAGTATTAAATGATACCAGATTATACCAACCCAGTTTAACCTGAGCTAGTTACATAGTAATACTAGAGTCGGACTAGTCTCATTGAGATCAGACCGATTATCCTCCTAAGCTACTGGGTGCCAAGGCAACTAGAGAACAGTTTTCTCTACATTTCACCCTGTGTGACTCTACAGGCTTGTTATCACTAGAGCTGTGAATTACTTACTTCTCTTCTTGATTATGTTTCACCCCTCTCCTTTTTTATTTGGTGTTTTTTGTTTTGTTTTGCACTTTTAATTCTGAATTGAATTCCCTCTTCTTGTGTCTGTTTGTATCAATGGGTTTATTTTTATTTGGGCTGAAGCATTGTTAAGCTATGTTGCATGGCGTCTGTCTGAATAAATGCCCCTTCCTTATTCTTTTCTCCCACCCCCTTTTTTACGATGTTGATATACAATTCCCCTTGTATTATGTGTATTATGTATTATGTGTTTCTTGGAGAAAAAAAACACCAGTTTCAACTTGTTGTTTCCATGTTAGTTATTTGATATTTCAAGTATATGTGCCCGGCCGTTTTCATTACAGTCCTTTTATTGTTTAGTTTCATTATTTATTGAGAATTGTTTACTATGTTAGAGTTAAAATCTCAGCCGCCCACCAACCCCCTCCTCCCTAGTTAAGGATCACAACATCGTCCAAAAATGTCCTCAGCTGATCTCCCTCCCCCCACCACCTCTATATTTAAAAATAAAATACCCCCCGGCCCCTCCCCGTCCTGACCACCCTTTCTCCTCAGGTTGGCCGTGTGTTTCGTCCTGTCTTAATTCTTAATTTATTAGTTTGTTTCCAAAACGTATATTCAGAAAGATTTTGTTTTGTTTTTAATATAATTTCATGGACAGTAGTTACTGTTTATAAACATAAGGTCTGTGTAGCTATCTCTCCACGTGAGAGGAATAGAGCTTTAAGGATAGTGAGATTGAGAAGGACGTAGATTTAGACGCCTCAGTTGCTATTTATTGAGATGCCATAAATAATCTGGCGTCGAAATCTACTTCCTCCTTGTTCATTCTTCCCCTAGAAACAAAGGCAGAGAATCACGAAGACTTGTCACAAAGTTTAGCACGTCTCGTCTATCCAAACTATGAAGGGGCTCCGAATTTGCCACATGTATTCTCATACACTCGCTTTGAATTAATTCATTATCACATTATGGTTAAAGTGGTGCAGTACAATATTGTATGCCTTGCTTATCTATACTCAGGAAACACTATTTTTTTCAATGTCTCTTAGTTTTTCATTAGCATATTAAATAATTGCGATTCAAATATCCACGGCATTATACATATACATATATGAGTATGCCGTATAGGAAATTGGTTATTCAATATTTTGCTTTCTTTGTTATATATTACATATTTTGTTATGCATTTTAGTTGCATTATTGGTTCAAAGGGATACACTAAGCCTTTTTATGGGCTTATTATTTCATGTATTGTTCAATACTGTTCAATTCAGTATTGCAGCTATTATAGTTATTTTTTATTGTATTTACATGTGATTTCATGGTTCCCATTCCTTTTGTTATGATGTGATCATACTCAAACTTGCCCCTTCCCCCTCTTTGTATGCCCACATCGTCCGACACTCCTTGTGGTCCCCCAGTCTACACTTTCCTGAAACACACTGGTTCTTTCCATCACAGTACTAGACTAGACTCTCCTCATCCTCATCAGCCTATGAATCCCATGCCTTTCGCATATATTTTCTGTCTTTTCGGTCTCACACGGCAGATATAGGCTACGTATCTTATTTCCTTCTGTCTCCTCTGTCTAACTGTCTTCCCACCACAGGTCTATGCTAAATATCTTACTTCCTTCGCTTTACCTTCTTGTCTCTGTCTGTCTTATCTTAACAGGTCTAGACTAGGTTATGTCTACGCCTCTCTCTACTGTCCACACGTCTCCAACTTCATCGCTTTCATCGGTAAAAAAAAGACCACACTCTTAGTTCACAAACAACCCTTTCCTACCGCTCTAAATCTTTAAAACTGTTTCCTTTTTCTCTACTTTCCATTTGACAACAATCTCTCCTCGTTATCTCATCAAAACATTTTTCATCCTGGCCAAAGATAAAGGCCACTGACAAATTCTTTTCGTCTTTCCCCAACTTGGACCAATTTCTCCACTTCCGCCCAAGTCCTTATACTTCTGATCACATAATAATTATTTCCTGACTCTATAGTAAGAAAATAAAAATAAAAAACATAATAATAATATAATAAAGTGCATTTATATAGCAGATTTCCCATAGTGCTGCTCAAAGCGCTTTATATACAAAAGGTCATCGTTAACAAGATGCAAACAGGTAAGTTATCTTTCCCAAGTGTTTTTTTCTGTAGAGGTTGCAAGGACACTAGAGCTCTAGATGCTAGCCAAAGATCTAAGACATAACACGGAGAAGGAGCTGCTATGGCTGTCTCTGAGGCACCCCGAGACAAGTATCCGATAAGCGGCGCTGGATGGAATACAGAGTTTGTTGTCGTTATGGCAATCCACCCAAAATGATATCTCCGAAGTTATCCTGCTTAGTTCATCAGGCTGCCGTGGAGCTTCTCCTGCAAGGGTGCGTCCCAGCTCCAGAAAAAATACTGTTGCGGCATGCAGAGGACAAGACATAGTCTGGAGTAAATGTTCAGCGGTCATCATGTTTGGCAAGGACGCTGATCAGTCTTTCTTATTTTGAGCTTGCGGAAGAGGTGAATCTGGAGGTGAAGGTTGATATTTTTTCTCTACCAATGCAGATGATGATGAGGCGCCAGCGGCTGCTTTTGTCGCTGATAGTGACGCCGACGTTGCCGCCGCCGCTGTTACGGAGTTAGAAGATGACGCGCCGAAAGAGCTGGAGCAGGAGGAAGAGAAGGATGTGGAGGAGCCAAAGGAGGAAGAGAAGGAAGAAGAGAAGCTGGAAGAGAACGTGGTAGTAGAGGAGGAGAAGGTCGAGGTGAAAGAGGAGGAGGAGGTTGCAGTAGTTGCCGAGGTCGAGGTCGAGCCTGAACCCACCATTGAAGGTATTGTTCTCCGCGCCACTGTAGCTCTAGCTCTAGCCAGTCTGCCTGCTTTTCGGGTGGCGCCTCACCCAGCAAACCCTACTAATACTAGATCTACTTGAACCACCATTGGGCTAACACAACTGGGCTTTTCCCAGCATTGGTTGATCGTGTGGCGGGAGACGGCCCCCCTCCTGGAATGCTTCATCTCACTGTCTTACTGTTTGTCTTAGTCGGCTTAGCTTGCCTTTAGCTCTGCACGTTTAACCCGGCTTGCTTTCCCTTGGATTGGCTTCTTTTACTTATTGTGTGTTGCACTGCTTTTTGGAACTCAAAGATTAGAAATATATTCATTTTTTCTTCTGATTTGTTTCCATGTTTTGTTTGGAACTTTGCTTCACATGTTTTGCCCTCATTACTTGTGTAATGCACGAATTTCTTCTGCTTTCCCTCACCTTTGTCATTTTAAATCTTTGGAAAATATCGTTCGCAGAGTTATATGTACGATATAATTATAAAATATCTGCTTCTTTTGTTATATCCCGTAGTTCTGACGTTATAGAGTTTGTATATTTATCTTTTAACTCTATATGCATGGAAACAGGAAACACATAGAAGTACCCAAGTCAGGGTTGTTTCAAATTACATAAACACACAAAGGTGACCATTTTCCCTCTCCCCTCTTATTGATGAAACCATTTAAAGCAACCCATCCTTGTTTTTAACATTATTTTAGAGATATAAGAATGCATATTAGTTCATTCTCTTAAGGGAACAAACATTGTGGACCAAGGTTGTTTTTTTCTTCTTTTGGTATTGATTCTGATAGACCTTCAACTTCTCACTAATATCCTGTAATTCTAGTAGGCTAATGTCGAACAGCAACTGCCCACCGCACCAGCCACCAAACCATTATTTGGCCAAAAATGCAACAAATCACATAACTATTTTAAAAAATGTGTACCTTTTAGGGCAAAAGGCTGGCAGGAATCTGTCGACTGATGGGATTAAGTGGTGTGTTCTATTTTTTTTGTTATTTTCCCTATGTCCACATGGATACAATAATGAATATTGCACCTTATGAGAATATAGTTGTAGCTTCACTCCATCGACTTCTATACCAGCAAGACTGTAAACCCAAGTTTTTGGGATCTACATTGTCATCTTATATAATGAAAAGACGTAAGCGACATTGTTTCAGTTGGCGCTTACTTCTTTATCATATCGCAGCATTTAATACAGCTTTTTTTTACTTTCATTTATCGCGCTGTTGCTCCTAAGAAAAAAAAGTGTGTGTGTGTGTGTGGGGGGGGGTAAAGAAAGAAGGGTGAGTAAATGGAGTAACCAGTTCTGCTAGCATAGAGGTCGATGATTTCCCTCCCTACATTAGCTTGCACGTTTTGAATTTGATCTGATTGTGGGACTGAGATACCATGCTTTTTATAATTCTTATCCTTCTCATGTTTGTATATTAACCAGTGTTTGATGCGTTTGTTGTGTTTGGAGCTCCCCCTCCTCCCTTATGAGTGATACATTTTATTTCTTGAATGTTTTACTATGAATTGTATCTAACAATAGTTTTAGTATGTGTATATATGTTGTTGTTGTTTTTTAATCCTAAATTAATGTTAAGTCTTGTACTTACCGTCGGTTAAATTAATGTAGACCTCCAGAGAGGGTCATGTAAGAATGAGGACTGTTGTGTTTTTGTGGAGGTGGGTAGGGTTGGGGTGGTTCTTTTTTTTTTCTTTATTTGGCTACAAAGACGGCCTCTGTGATCATTATCATTATCACATCAATCAGCACAATCAGCATCACGTGTAGTAATTTACAACAGATGAGAAATCAACAGACATTGGCGGGTCTTATTATGTCTCTGTCTGTCTGTCTGTCTGTCTGTCTGTCTCTCTCTCTCTCTCTCTCTCTCTGCCTCTCCCCCTCAAAACGCAGACTCACGTCTTGACCACTGGCCAGTCCCTAGGGTTATTTGAACCTCTAGTGGACTCAGATGTACAGATTAGCAGTCACTTTGGGCAGTCTGACCGGCCTGGTGACCCCAGAGCCAATCGGGAGACAAGCCCTGCATCGAATGAAGGTTATACCAGAGACACTAGATTTGGTGAGACCTTTCACAAAAAGAGCTCACAGTGTTATTGATATGGGGAGGTAGCGTAACGCGTGCTCACCCTATTTCTTTCTTGAAATTAAGGCGTTTGAGTAATGTTCAGACTGAATTTTACAACGGTTTTGAAAAGAAGGAAGAAAAACCTGCTTAATTATTCTAAACCATATGCGCAAAATTCTCCCCGAGAAACCCCTCAATATTTCACCCTTTCTGGTTATACGCGCCAATTTAAAGAATATCAATTATTATATTTATTATTACCGAGGGAATAAAGGGCTGGGTTTATTATGGAGGGATTTGGTCGGACATAACAAAACCAATACTTAATAGCAAACATACGACTTTGGCACCTTATCGTATCAACATACATGTATTCTTTTCTAGTTCATTCGGGTTCAGTATATTTATGACGTAGTATCGTATAGCTACACCTCCACATTTAGCCTGTCAATCCAAGAGGTTAGCCTGTCAACGGCATTCTGAACCGAATCATATGCCCCGTCAAATTTTGTCACTGAATCTGAAGTCCAGGTATTCCCACTTTGTCTCTTTGTGGCATCACTGTCAGACGCTAGTTTTGGGATCCGTCCGCGATATGGCATAGTTACTGACAAAGTTACCAATACACCAGGCCTGGCGAGTTCCCCCAATCTCAAAATTGTGTCTCTAAAATAAAAGAGGCGTGGTTTGTTGTTGTTGTTGTTGTTGTTGTTGTTGTTGTTGTTGTTGCTGTTTTTTGTGTTGTTTTTTTTTTGTTGTTTTTTTGGTGTGTGGCCATATACAGCGGGATACAGGGGAAGACCTTAAATTTTATTGCATATTGAAGACAAGGCAGGAAAATGTTAATGTGCAGCAGCGCTGGTTCTAAAGAAATGACACCACCGCACACGACATAAGGTGCTCATTCATAACGCATTCCTTGGGCTTGACAACGGCATGGGGTTAGGCGCAGCAGTTCCTTCCTCCTTCTAGATCTAGATCTATCTCCTCATGACACTTACAGGAACAGGGAGAGACTGGTACAGTTGTAATCTGTCTCAGATCGATACAGATGAATAAATTATATTTCTCTCACTTTTCCCCATAACGACTCTCTCTCTCTCTCTCTCTCTCTCTCTCTCTCTCTCTCTCTCTCTCTCTCTCTCTCTCTCCCTTTCGCTGTTTCTTACCCATACCGACTCCTCTCTCTCTGATCATCACCACTTCCTGTTCGAACAACGATGGCGTCAGGCACGTCTGTCATGCTGGACTCAGATTGACCTTTCGGTGTCCTTCTCCCTGAACTGAAATAAAAGAGGCGTGGTTTTTTGTTGTTGTTGTTTTTTTGTTGTTTTTTTTGTGTGTGTGTGTGGTCATATACAGCGGGATACAGGGGGAGACCTTAAATTTTATTGCATATTGAAGACAAGGCAGGAAACTGTTAACGTACAGCAGCGCTGGTTCTAAAGAAATGCCACCACCGCACACGACATAAGGTGCTCATTCATAACGCATTCCTTGGGCTTGACAACGGTACGGGGACAGGCGCAGCAGTTCCTTCCTCCTTCTAGATCTAGATCTATCTATCTCGTGACATTTACAGGAACAGGGAGAGACTGTTACAGTAGTAATCTGTCTCAAATCGATACATATGAATAAATTATATTTCTCTCACTCCTCCCCATACCGACTCTCTCTCTCTCTCTCTCTCTCTCTCTCTCTCTCTCTCTCTCTCTCTCTCTATCTATCTGATCATCACCACTTCCTGTTCGAACAATGATGGCGTCAGGCTTGTCTGTCATGCTGGACTCAGATTGACCTTTAGGTGTCCTTCTCCGCGACCTTGACGGTCGCTGTCTGAGTAGCAGGGAAGCCTTTGATGGCGGATCGAGATAGCGACAAGTCCGAATTGGTCCCGACAAATTGTCTTATTATAATTACGCACCTGGTGAGGGCGCACGCAATCTCCGCTATACACGATGGCGATATAGAGGGAGGGAGACAGAGAGAGAGAGAGAGAGAGAGAGAGAGAGAGAGAGAGAGAGAGAGAGAGAGAGAGAGAGGTGGGGGTGAGACAGACTTACATACTCTATACATGTCAGCAAGAGACAAACAGACAGAAGTACACACTTACATGTTAGCAAGAGACAAACAGACATATAGAGTGAGACACAGAGACACGCATTTCACTTATATCAGTTTGGAACGCACTCGTAGAGAGTAGCCTTGTTAGGTTTACGTCACAGCAATACACAGACTTTGTAAATAAGGCAAACTGTTGAGGAACGAAACGTGAACCATACCCTCGCCATCCAAGGCATCAAGCTACTGAGCTGTGCAGCACGCTCTTAAGGAAAAAAAAAGGAATAATTATCAGACAGAGACAGTGCTGTTGTTTTTATTGTTATTATTTGTTAGTGCAATGCGTGCCTATGTCTGTACCTAATGTAATGCGGTTCAGATGGGAGCCATCGCATTCCCGCCTTGTCTCGTGTGTGGCTGCACATAAAATTGTCAGGCGTCGGTCCACAATTTAGTCTACGTAGTGCTGATGATGTACGTTAAAACAACTCAACTACAACTCAGGTCTGTGTCTATAAATTTGCACAGTGCAGCCATCGGGTGTAACTATTGTTGAGATTGATGCAAAGGTACTTAATTCAATTATCTAGGGTTTGGGGTGGAAGCTGGGGATCGCGGTGGCCCTGGGGTAGAACATTGGCTTCCGACGCAAAAGGTCCGGGTTCGAGCCCTGGCGATTGCACTCCTTAGTGGTTACGTCGGTGTCAGTTTAGTGTGACCGGCTGAGATAGGAGTCATAGTATCCCCGCCCTGTCTCGTGTGTGGCAGCACATAAACTTGTCAGACGTCGGTCTTGGGGCCCATCCAAAATATAGCATAATTTTTTTATATAGTGCTGATGTGGACGTTAAATCAACTCAACTCAACTCTGGGGTGGAAGCTTCTGGGATGATTAAAAAAGAGAGCACTTTAATATCGATTCATGTACCCTGATAGATAAAATTACAAAGGCCACAAAAAAGTCATGCGTAGTAAATGTAACCAGATGAGACGAAAGTCCTGGTATCTCCTCTCTGTCTCTGTGTGTCAGCAAGTGAAAATGTGTGAGGTTACTCTTGGAACCCATCTGCGATATAACCCAGTATGTAGTGTTGGGAAACCAACAAAACCAAACCAACACGCCTAAAACTGTGTGATTAGGAGGCACAAGGTTGTCAATGTAATCCATGGTCTCTACCGTTTCGTGTCAGATAAAGATTTCACGCCAAGCATTGTTAAAATTCCAACACGGGCTGGCAAAGATAAGATAGACTAAGGAGATAAGAAACGCTATTGTCACGAAGCTAAATTTGAAACCGTACTTTGCGGTGTGCTAATGTCTAGCCCACACACTGGTAATCATTACTAGAACACACTAGTGAAGCGTTGGGTCTTATCATTGTTATCTTCTATTCTTTCTCACTTTTCACCTCTGCCTGGTCACACGTACACGTATGAACATTTAACCCAGATATCCCCTTTTAGTCTGTGTGTGGAAGCACTTAAATTTGTCAGACGTTAGTCTTGAAATTCATCCACGATACTGATAGCCGTATCGCTGGCGGCGAACGTTAGAAAACTTGCGTTGCATGTTTTATGGGTTTCTGTTCTTTACATCACTTTAGATATGCTGTCCTTCGTCATAAAATGTCGCCCAGTATAATGTAGGGTTTTCGCACAAGGCGAGATTCGAACTCTGGGCCTCCTCATATTTAGCCCAGGGTATCTACGAAAGAGCTTCATATTATAGCGTTCCACTCGAGTAAATATCCTAGAAGCAAAGCTAGGAGTAAAGTCAAGTACGGACCGACCTACGAGGGGAAACGATAGACTTCAGAGGGGGGAAAACTGCTAACTTAACTCTAGAGGAGCAGAGGGGTAATACTATTACTATAATGTACTAGTGGTCCTAATGGGCGGTTTGTGGCCCGAGTCAATGTGACAGCGCCTTGACCAGTGGTCATATGTGTGTACTGCCAGGTAGTACACATGCTGTTACAACAAATTCTGCAATACACTGTACAAGGTGCTGTGCTTTGTATTGCACGATTTTGTTGTAATGGCCTGTTGTTTTTCTAGTGATGAAGTGATGTACTGATCCCAATAGAGCTCTTCTTAAATTGCCGAGAGGGTCCACTGTGCTGTACATAATATATTGTATTCGTGTTGAGGGAACAAGGTGGCCCAACGGTAGAGCACACGGTTACTGATCGAAAGATACAGGGTTCTAGATGGGTCGGTGAGAGTTAAAGGGACATGCCAAGTCCAGGGTCCTAGGAGACGTGCACTCATGGTTAATTTGGACTAAGGGAATTTCGCTTTTTTATTTTAGATCTTCGTAAAGCATATTGCGTCAGTGCATGTATCTGAAACTTAACACGTCGCTTTCAGAACGACTCGCCATTGTCCGTCTTATTTTTTGACAAACACGCTTTGGGAGGTCATTGAGAACACAGTAAAATGATTTTTAAAAAACTCAAAGATAAGATTCCAACAGTATATAGCCTTGTCTTTATTTTTTTATTTTACTATTATTATTGTTGTTGTTATTCTTATCATTATTATTATTATTATTAAATTATCATTATTATTATTATTATTATTATTATTATTATTATTATTATTACTATTACTATTATTAATATCATCATTATCTTCAATGTTACTATTTCTAATACATTGTCTTGAAAGGGCTTGCCTTGACGAGAATGTAGACACAATTCTGAAATGGATATTTGTGAAACAATCACCAGCAGTAAACTAGACTAGACTAACACGCAGTGTATCTGATATCATCTTCCCATTGGAACCTGGCAGACAGAACGGTGGACACCTAGATAGAAGCTCCATTCTGTCCATAAAATATTGATAGCATGTCTCGGCTAGCACTTTTTTAATACCGAAGTCTCTCGTACCTAGTTTTATTCCGTTTTATTGTGGTTATAAATTTCCATTATAATTGGGTTTTTTTGTGTATTTGTCGTTATTATCGTTGTTGTTGCTGCTATTGTTTTTGTTGCTATTGTACTACTACTACTACTACTACTACTACTACTACTACTACTACTACTACTACTACTACTACTACTACTACTACTACTACTACTACTACTACTACTACTACTACTACTACTACTACTACTACTACTACTACTACTACTACTACTACTACTACTACTATTACTACTACGTCTACTACTACTACTACTAGTATTTTTATTATTGTTGTTGTTGATGTTATTGTTGTCGTTTTGTTGGTGTTGGTGTCGTTCCTTTTGGTATTGCTGTTTTTGTCTTTGTGCTCATTACAATAGCTTCCTTTAGATCGCCATTATGAATTTTTTGTTGTTGTTGTTGTTGTTGTTGTTATAATTTGTTTATTTCTAGAAATAGGGCCGTACCTTATATCTTTTATTTTTTTTTCCGCCGTTTATGCAGTTGCCTCGAGGGATAATTCTGTATACCTCAGTGTGTAAGTTAATGTCCATTATCCCTGGATCATATCTTTTCAATGGGCAAACCCCATTGGAGGGGCGATGGGGCGATCAGTGATCCAACATGGGGGATAGAGTGCTGTCTCGGTGTGGTCTATAGATGTACTATTGGTCACACACACGCACACACATGGGGTCCCCAACTTATGTAGAACGAGGAGAGGAATTTTATGACTGTGTCGTCTTGCTGTACGATGTACATTGTGGGCTCTGTCGTGCTGGGTTATTTTAGAATAAGGCCGTTCTCGAGAAAGACATACATTTACAATATTTATTGTTGTCTTTATGTGCTGATAGGAGACCGTTAAAGCTTATGACATGGAGGGTTTTAGTATGTTTCTACGTCTTTGCCTATATTTCTCGTTCCTGTTAACTTTGCTTCTGCGTCTCTCTCTGTCTCTCTCCTCTCTCTCTCTCTCTCTCTCTCTCTCTCTCTCTCTCTTTCTTTCTCTCCCCCCCCCCCTCTCTCCCTTTAGCTCTCTCCCTCCCCTCTCCTTAACGTTTCACACTGTCAGTAGGAAGAGAGTTGCCACACTCCATTGCATCTCGCCGTCATATTGTCACATTATTACAGGCCTCTGGCTTACAGCCAGACCGTGGCAATCTGCTATCCTCGAGCCAGAAAGGTCAATGATTACATGATGGTTGCACCGCTAGTTGTACAATCTGCCGTGTTCTGTTTCGGATAGGCTGAACACACTAACCCCTCACAATGTAAATTACATAGGCATGCAGTGTAACAAGAGGCCAGTACCGCAGTGGTCCACGGGTAAAGCGCTTGGCCTCTTTTCCTAGGGTCGCGGGTTCGAGCCTCTACTCCGAACTCCATGTTTTGTTTACCGAACTTGTTGGGTCGTTGTGGGGAGTTATAACCTGAACGACCAAATCCCGGGTTTTTCGTTCTACCGCAAATAAAATTGTCAGACGTCAGTCTTGGGGCCCATACACAATCTAGCCTATGTAGTGCTGACGTTGGACGTCAAGTAATAAAACAAAAAACATTCCGTTCTGCCGTCCCGAAGATAGGATCTTTCTAGGACGCAAGACCTGGGTAGTTCATTAATTAAAGATAGATTCTCGCTTCCTCCGAAAGAGGTCGGGGGCGCTCGAAACATGAAAACATAAAACATACCAAGCGAAGGAAAGGAAGAGAGTGTCAAAGAGGAAAATTAATGAGGACAGCTTAGTGTGCTGTACAAGAGAAATGAAGAGGACCACCCTTAATCGGTGCTCCTGTCCGCATGAAGTAATCTACAGGAAACTTAGAACCCGTAAAACTTATGGTAAAAAATATATAGGAGGGCCCAAGAACATGCTTTGAGATACACTAATAACATACGGTTTGCGGTGTGAAATCAACTTATATCCTTCTTATTAATTATCTATCTATCTATCTTTTTTACCTATCTCTATGCATTTTTCAGTCTCCTTCTCCTCCCCGTTTTCTTCTCAAAACCCAACCATACCGATTTATTTTTTTTAAAGAAGTAGAAAACAAGCCTATTGATTTTTAATGCTGTCTTCCCACAGCCGCCTGCTGTCTTAACGCTTAGCTTTGTTTAATTTTCTGATTTCATGTCGCGACGCTTCTTTCTTTGCGTATTGATTTTCCATCAGTTTTCCTTGTTTGTCAGAACGTTTAACACGCGTTTCCGCATTTGTCAACTCTAATACCCTCTCCCCTTTTCACGTCAAGTAGGGGAGCAAACTCGCTCGAGTGGTGGAGTGTTGGTTGGTCGTCAGATCTGGACGTCCGCGGTTCGAATCCCCGGATCCATCGGAAACGTCTTTATGTTAGATTTCGTCCCCTGCAACTGGTTGTGTCAGTGTCAGTGTCAGTATAATGTGACTGGCTGAGACAGAAGTCCAGGTCTCCCCGCCCTGTCTCGTGTTTAGCAGCACGTAAAATTGTCAGACGTCAGTATTGGGGCCCGTCAACAATATAGCCTTTGTAGTTCTGACTTTGGACGGTAAACTAACTCAACTCAACTCACGTCAAGTACAAACCGTTCCAAGTTTGTAAAAACATACACAGACACTAGAAAATTAGTGTTTGGTAATGGGTTTTTTTGTTGTTGTTTTATTTTTAAATTTCATGTTTTTTGCACGTCAACACCAAACTATCTTAAAAACGATTAGTAAGGATAGCAATTTTATTTCTTCCTCAACTTCATTGATACACAGTGGCTATTGTATTATTTTAAGATGCAATACAAAAAAGTCAAAACATTCCGAGATAAGTTGTTCGTATATCATTAGCAGAGAGAGAGAGAGAGAGAGAGAGAGAGAGAGAGAGAGAGTTTTCATTCACCAGTCATGTTTTCTAATATATTTTACATACACCCAAGTATCTTTTGCGGTTCATTCTGTTTCATTGTAGTGGACTCGATGAAATGAAACATGTTCTAGGAAATGTGAATTTTAACAAGCAAAAAATACAACAAAGAACAACACAAAAACATTTGAAAAGTATCTGGCAGAACTTAGCTTGTTTATAAGGTACAGCAAACTTTTTTTTTAATATAATATAATGGATATCACTATAATAACATCGGTAGTATTTTGCCTTGTTCCCCTTTATTATTATTACCAAAATAACATCATAAAAAGAAACTAGTATTTTGCCATGTTTCATTTTTTTTTTTTTTTGCTTGAGTTGATGCAGCCCACTTGACTTTGGAAATTTACATGTGTATAATAGTTTGTAAGGTTTTGCAAAGTTAACTATAACAACATGAGTCGTGGAATGAGGTTACAACCAACCTTATTTATTTTTATTAAATAACTAGGATTGTTTTGTAGGTCTACGTTCTAAACGAAGACTTACTCCTCTCAGTATGTGATAAACTAGATTAATTTTAGTTTTGTGGATTTAAGACAGTTGATGTTGTTTTTATTTTGTTTTTGTTTGTTTTTTTCGTCATAATAAGCCAATCATTCTAATTTTTAATTAATTTGCCATGTTATTGAATCATTATTATGCTGAAACTAAATCTTACTTTCAACTTGCAGTGTTATTTACGTAGGCTTTTACTGCCTTGCTTACACAATATTATGATTACTGTAGTTTTCTAGAGATATTTTGTGCTGCTTGCCTTTTGTCTTAGCTTTCTGATTTGAGATCAGCACCTTGTGGAGTGATGCATTGATTCCCATGATAATCCTTCCTACACTGGTCATTGGGTTTGCATGTTGATAGAATTATATTATCCGCCCTGATGTTAGAAGTAACCAAGTCAAGGGAGTTAAAAACGCGTAGACATCACACTAGTACGGTACAAGGGGGTTAAAATCGCGTAAACATCATTACTAGCATGGTACAAGGAAATTAAAAGCGCGTGGACAGCACACTAGCTTGGTACAAGGGAGTTAAAAGGGCGTAGACATCACACTGATATGGTACAAGGGGGTTAAAAGCGCTTAGACATCACACTAGCATGGTGTGTAGCTGTAGGAGATGTAGGCTGTAAGTCACGAAAACTGTCAAGGATCGAACTAACGACGGCAGATTCAATTAATTTCCAATAATCTTCTTTACTGAAAAGAGCACTGATGTACTGCCATCCTTATAATAGTAAAACCGATACAATGAATCCATTTTTAAATTTCACCCCCCCCCCCCCCCCCCTAAAGAAAAAAAAATTAATTAAATAATGGCAAGAACAGTGATGATAATAATAATAATAATAATAATAATAATAATAATAACAATAATAACAACTGTAGTTTAGCGCTCTTAAAAGGAAGACATTTATTATCCTCCTGCTTTGTAAAAGGTCTCTGCATGTTTTAGACTCTATAGGCCTACACATGCTGTTTTATAAGACATTTCATTGAGCCCCCATGTCCTGCAGAGCTCCACTAATGCTGTGTCCTTCTGTTCTTGTTCTACAGAACCTGTGAACGGCGTCAGCTCAGCTCCCGAGCCAGAGCCTGCACATGTGCCGGTCAGTGTTTTACGTATACATTAGATTATAGATACTGTTTATTTTGAGAAAATGTAATTCATATATATATATTTTGTTTTGTTTTGTCTGATTACCACTTAACTGAATTTCTAATTCTAATTCAGATGAACTAATAAAAAATAAAATTTGTTTTGCCCTGAAATGAATAAAGGAAGCAATGATAGGCGACTTGATTGATTACGCCTAAACCACAACATATTCTTTCATGTTATACGTTACTATTCTGTCCACCTGGGCCTTACATTTTGCTGCAATCTGTTTAGATCAGGCACAATTAGCTGATATTGGCTTTGACTTAGAGGCATAGAACCCCATAAACATAGAAAAAACTGCTGTATATTGACCGTTTTCATTTTCAAAAAGAAAATATCTCTGGTTCCAGAAATGATAATGTTATAATTTTTCAATCTTTTGAAAATTATTTGATGCTTCTAAACGCGCTATAAGTAACTCGAAAAATTCGAATTCCGACTTGTGCCTGATGTATCCTGGTTTCTTCACATAATTATTATAACAGTTCTAATACCTGCCCTTCTTGGTCCCCCCTCCCTCAGGAACCTGAGCCCGAGTTTGCCGTGGCCCCCACACCTGCACCGGCTCCTGCACCCACCCCCGCCCCCCCTGTCGTGGAGGGCCTTGAGCTGAACCTGTCCGTGGCGGAGATGAAGGAGCGCCTCAAGCAGCGCAAGAAGCAGGACCCCCGCGCCGCCAAGATGACCTTCGAGCAGAAGTACAAGGACTTTGAGCGCATGTAGAAACAGATGGATGTGAGGGGAGGGGTGCTGTACCAAGGGGTTGTGACACGGATGATAAGAAGCAACTTCTTGTGGCCTGAGATATAATTATATTGATCTGTGTTAAAGTTGACGCACAAAAGATTCTAAATTAAATTAAAATAATGGAAATGTTAGAAGACGAAATAGAGGGAGGGATTGCTGACTATTTTTACATGTCATTGGTTTTCTAGAAGAATCCTATATAGAGAGAAAGAGGAGAAGAAAAAAAAAGTGCACTTTAAATATTACCAGGTTAAAAATTTGGAAAAAGTAAGCATAACGATAGGGGTTGTATTTTATATTTATGAGAGATAAGATGACTAAATTTAGTTCCATATAGAGCAATAGGTAAAGTTAATATGGAATTGAACTAATTCCATGCATTCGGCCCGATAGTCTTGTCTCTTTCGTTCTTTTCCTCATTTAGTTTAAGCTGCGCTGATCCAAAGTTGTCACTGTCAGCCTTCTCATTATAGTCTAGTAAGAGGAAGAGGCCTTTTACATCTGTATTTATATGAATTGTATGTTAAAAAAAATATGAGTAAATGTATAAGGCAGAAAGTTTTTTGACCGTTGGTGGCACACCTCCATATGTATGGCATGTATATGTAGTGTATGAAGTCATTTATAAAGAGCATGTATGTTTGTGTGTATGTCAGAGCATAACATCTATAAGCAATTTGTAAACTTCCATTCTTTTCCAGAACATCTTCAACTGATAGGGAGCAATATATACAAAATCTATAAGATGCCAAAGAGAGTTGCTCTCTTTTCTCTTTGCAAAATGTTACGTTATGTTGTATTTACTTTTATGAGTCATCACCCTTAGGGTACAAAAGTCAGATTTTTTTAGCATTTTAAAATTGCATGCGACTCATATTTGGAACAGCCTTGGAGTAGAGGCCATTATCTGTAATACTTTGCGACAGATTCTGTAACTAGATCATTCTAGAATTTGCTCTGGTAGTCAGAGGAAGAACACCCAAAACTTTGTCTCACGTTCACCTTTTAGATGGACATTTTTAATCAATCTGTAACCTTTTGGCTAAGTCTATTGTATCATACTTAACAGAGAATCAAACCTGTTCCGTTTGTTTTTTAGTTGGCAGTACTACCAGCCTGACAGTAGACTCTCACTGAAGATCCATAGAAAACTGGCTGCATATTGTACTTTGCTAATTCATCCCTCTTCAAGCATGTTAGCCTAAGCCACATTTTACATTGAATCACTTACAGTTAAAGTTTAATGGGTTATGAGCCTTGTTCTAACTACTCGGTTGCTATCATTGTCATTGGTTAAATAAATCATCATCAGAAATGTACATGTGTGATAGGACAGCCATACAATGAGAGCACCTTTTTTTATATATACTGCACAAGCTAAATACAGAAAAGGCAATTATTTTCATCATATATTTATATATATATATTTTTTAAACTTTATTTTTTTGCTGTTTTGTTTTCCTTTGTTTTTCACTTTTAGGATGATTTACACTGAATTCAATACATTCCTGTGTTTAAGCTACATTTCTATGTAAATTTTAAATTTGTTTTGAATTAAACAGTATAATGCTGTACATGTCGGCAATAATGTCCGATGGATTTGTGAAACTTCATTATATTTGCTATGACATTATCAGCAACGGTGAGGTGACCTATTTCTCCCTGCTTCCACGTGTGCACAAATCTAACTTTAAACAAATTATTGTTCTTGGGAAAAACTGAATAGTATGGACTGGAGAATGGGAATGACAGTGGGACTTTTTCATATTAAGTTCTGATGCTTTAACACAGCGATTTGTTTAACTATATATTTGTTATTTGTATCGCGATTTATCTAGCGTTCATTTTTTCTTTTTTTTTTCTCTTAAAGTCAAAAGCTAATGAGATGGGGCAGGCAATATTTTTTTTAATGGGCTTCAAGCCAATTAACTAAAAAATTAAAAGATGAAAAGAGAAAAAAAATGAAGTGTAATATTTTATGAGATGGAAGTAAACTGTGTACAGCTGTGACTAACTTAACGCTGTCGCTCTTTTTGACTGAGTAATATGTACCAAGTGTGTAGCTGGAAAGCAAGTCTACTTTGATTTTATGTTGTTTATACTTTCTCGAAGTGCCTGGCAACTTAATGTTGCTCTATGTTAACTTACATGGTAGCCAATGTGGCATATTCATCATCAATATGAAATCGTTGTAGTTTGCTGCTTATCGTGATTTACTTTGCGTGATGTGTCTAAATATTCATGCTAGACTTGATCAGAACTAGTTCAGGTTTTCATTTTCATATCTTTAAATGTATTCTCTTTTTTTTTATTATCTGAACTCATGTAATAGAGGGGTTTTTTTTTCTCTTTTTAAAAATTTATTTTTTTGAAAATTGCTTTTGTGGCCCTTTGAATTTTTTCTTAGTTTTATTTTTCCAGATCAACCTACATTTCTTTATTATGTAAGCAGTCACACAAAGATATCATACTCTGTGTTGTGTGTGTTGTTAAACCTTTTTAGGATGCGCTACTATAAATACCATTACTATTCCTTAAGGACACACTATTTTAAATAGTGTAAAATGGTAATTTTCCTAGCAGATATCAGCGTCGCAAAAAGGCTAATGCAACAGAATTCTGACAGGGCTACCCTATTTATGTGTTGTATTGTGCAGCATAATTCTGAAAGAAATGCCCTGTGTGTGTGTTGTTCCCTCCTGCAGAAGTCTTGCCAACTGGGACTGGCCAAGTCTCCCTATAGATGCTCATACGTTATCTCAATCCACCGTCAATGCTCGTTGCCTGTAAACTGTTTTGAGTATGTTATGTGACAAAATTGGCATTCCTTTGTACATGCTCGTTATAAGTTATACTGTTTCCTGTTTCACGTAATATCAGTCTCGAAAGATTGTATCCTGGCTCAAGCTTTGTCTGACTGCGACTGTACTTTGTTCTTTTTTTTTTGTTACCTTCGGCAAAAGCATTTAGTTTTTCTTCCATCCCTTTTTTAAAAGACTTCTGTAGCTTTTAGCACCCCTCCCCCCTCCCCCCTGAACATTGTTTTTGGTGACATGATTTTACTTTACCCTGTGATGATGAACTTTTTGATCGGGCTTGTTCCTTCAAAGCTTGTTTCTGTTTGGCTTTTTATTACTGTCTGGAAACTGTAAAAGCATTGTTTGTTGCATCTAATGTTCATTAATACTAGCTTCTTATCTAGAGCCTTATGCAAATAATCTTGCAGTAGCTGCAGCTGTTACTTTTTCCTCAGACAGGGAAGACTTCACACAAAAAAACAAAAGTAATTTTTTAGTTTTTTTTTTTTACATCTGGAACAAAACAAAAAGGTTGTATTGCAATTATGGACCGTAAGCAAGTAATATACAAGAGTGGTAGGCATTCATCCTGCTCTACAGCAAGAGGCTCAATCAGTAGAGCAAAGTGACTGCTGCTCAGAGGTCGCAGGATCGATTTCCGATAAGAACGCCTCTTTCCTTACAGTTGGGTGTGTGTCAGTGTAATGTGAGCAGTCCTGGTATCCCAGTGTCGTCTCTGTGCGGCAGCAAATGAAATTTCCAGACGTCGGATTAGCACCTATCTGCAATATACAATAGGTGCAAATACTGGACCTTAAGAACCAATCAACCACTTCTCCATGAAGATGTCAATATAGCTTATAGTGCTGATGTTGAACGCTAAGCAACAAGTCTACAAGAAGATGAAGACTGAGAATGAAACTAATCTTTTTCATGTTTGGTATGTGGTGTTTGCTCAAAGATGGCATAAGTAATGATAACTGTAGGCGGAAATCATGTTTGTCAAATTTTCGTTACAAGCGAATGTAGACTGTAAAAACAGAATGCTTAGGATGATTGGTATGGATAATTGTGTGATCTGTTCACTGTTTTGACGTACAAACAATTTTATTCTTAATTCATTCACTCAAAAAAATTGTTCCTACTTGTAGCAATCAGTAAAGAAATGCATTGTTATACAATGTATCTTCCTTCTTTTTTTTTATTGGAGATAGAACTGACTGGAGTGACTCATTGCTGGAAAACAAAAGAATATGTAAAGCTTGATTGCCCTTCAATATAGAAGATAAAACCTGCCAATAGTATTACCAACAATAAGCTTTAATACATTAATAGGCTTGGCGAAATAAATAAATAATTGAGTTACAGCTTTTCAAAGTATATCAAAACATGAAATTTTGTTGTCTCAAGTTAGTTTTAAGTTTTCTTTTCACTCAAAGTGGTGTAGCTTGAATTAATGTTTTTGTGTACATTTTCAGCACTACGCAAATACATAAGCTTGCAAGGAAATTAAAAAAATTGTGAATTTGTTTTTATATCAGCTCTGTTTCGTGATCCGGATATTCAAATTTGATCAGCATCCAGGTTATTTTTGTAAGATGCCAGTCATTTTCTCAGAACATAGCCCGACTGACCTCCAGTACAAATTGGGCCTTGTATGCTAGAAAGATTAATAAGATGGATTTGATTTTAAAAAATCGATAGTGAAAACCATAATAGCATTTTGTTTAACTATTTTTTCCCCTAATTTAACATCCTATAAGTGCCCTAAGAACAAAAAAGAAAAAAATATTACTCTGGGTTTTTTTATCTGAATCCTGTTACTAATGTTTGGTACATTGACCTCCTCTCTCAAAGACAAATGGCTTGCTACTTAATATAACAATAAGGGTCTCAGGGTCTCACACACACATATACAAACACCTGCCTCTCAAACTGCTCCAGTCCCTTATTTCTCAGATGGCAAAGGGTCATTCCTTTGGCTTTGCGTTTGGTTATTTCCTGATTTCTTCTATGTTTTGATTTCTTGCATTAGAAGCATAGAATGTTTCATTAAATTCCAATGGAAGAGGCATAGATGAGTTAGTTAATGGATCAAAAATATCCCATGTTGTCTTTTGTTCCAGGCAATGTTTATGAGATGTTCTTAAGGTTATAAACTTCTTGCAGTTTTTTTCATTGATACATTTATTGTGAGTTGATCTTGTGTTTGTGATAAACAAGATATGTTCAATCTGTAAAGACTTACAGTTGTTCCTCCATTCCATGGATACCGTGTGCTCAACATTCTGACAACTTACAAGTTAGCTCTACATTGTTTTCTCAGAGTCAAACCAAGAGTCTAATACTGGGACAACTTACAACAATTACAGGTTAACCATCCACACATTTCATTATTTTTTAAAATCTTTTCCTTTTGTCAGCTGGCTTTACGCTTTTGTTTTTTAAAATCTACTTATAAGGAAGGGAATTAACTTTCCCTATGTGCATGCATATTCTATAGAATTACTTCCCCTAGCTTCTCACATTGCTTTTGTGTTATTCAATGAGAAGAGTTTCCTTTTTCACTTGTAACACACATTTTTACTAGTAGATTTCTATTGCTGAACTTAGAACTCTCAAACAGGCTACAGTCATACTGTCATGTCTGTTGTATTTTGATATGATTTGTTTGTATTCCAATTTGATTCAATTCTTACCTTGCAAATAATAGCTTATACAACTTGTATTTAGTAGAATATTATTGTTATTATAAGTTATGAGTAGTTCTTCTTTTGTTTTTTGTTGTTGTCAACATCATTAATGATAATCATTGTGTAATCTTGTCCACTTGTTGCCGGCTGCTGCGCCCTGTGTTTGCTGCAGTTTTACAGCTCTCTACTTCCAAACTGAACTTTGGCTTTCATTGGCTTTCGTACCAATCAGAATGTCTGCCCACACAATCCACCATTCTGCAGGCCCCGCTTGTAAGGTCTGACGACTAGGTGACATTTAGTGCAGTAGTGTACAGCCTAACAACTTGGGCTGGCAGTACTGACGATACACAATAATCAATGTTATTGACTCGTGCACAGGTGTTTGTTTTTGTTCATTCCGTTCCTTCACAGAACATACTTACTGTAACATATATTCCAGGTTATACAAAAAATATTACTATATTATATGATATCATACAATAATCAACAAATGAATGAGTAATATAAACATATATATTATACTATATATATATTTACATTTTCCCCCCAAGATTTTATGTCACGATATAATTTGCATTCTTATAAGATTGGTTAAATATGCCTTAAGGTTTCCTTTTTTTAAAAATTAAAATTGAAACGCTTATGCCATCTATTGATAAGTGTTCAGATCTTTTGTTTTATTCTTGTTGTTTAGTTTTGTACGTAGAAAGATTTGTTCTTTGTCGTGTTTTTTTTTTTTTTTTAATCCCATGTCTTTTTTAAAATACGTTTTACATGTGTAGCTGTCTGCGGTGTCATTTTATTCCACTCTGAACAGTAGATAATTTTTATACAGGTTTGAAGAAAACTAAGGTTAATGAAGATTGAACACAAAAACACATTTTAATTGCTGTTTATAATACTATACAGCCGTTTTACATAGAATGTCAATAAAATTTGATGTTACTAATATTGCATATGAGAGAAAATTATTTTGTTGACAGTAATAATAGCAAAGGAAATGGCTGATTCGAACTTCAACAATACCACATAAAAAGCGACTTCTGCATCTGTTCGTTTATTTTCTGTGGGGAACTCTGTAACAGGGGATTTACGGTTGATAGTCTTACTTGTTACGCGTATGACTTCTTGAAGATGAAAGGAAGAGAACTGCTTCGTAGAGTAAGGAGGGCAACAGTTTAGTTTATTCAAAATGTGTGACATGCCTGGTTTTTCCATTGTGGCCTTCATATACTTTACTGTTAGTTGATTTGTCCTTCCAGCTTCCTATGCTATTAATGAGACTTGCTCTGTGTCGATTTCGCTAAAACTAAACCCAGTCTAGTAGCTTCAGTGTTGGAGAAAGAAAGACAACATATAAACAAAATTCTTTTAAATAATACATGTACTAAATCTCTGTGTTTCAAAATCTAAAGGACTTCTGATTAAGTGCCAACAGCCTCCCGCCCCTTTAGATTAATACATCTCAACAGTAGCGGATTAATGATTTAATCTCGCTGTTTACAAAACTCAGAAATGTTTCTAACGATAACGTGAGCCACACAAACTCTCAATCAGGATATGACGGTCTGTCTGGCTGAGCTAAGGACTGCTGCAGCGTCTTCTTGTCGGCAGGACGGAGGTCGCCCAGGTTTCCCATGACTTTTTTCACGTGTTGGTATTTGTCTCTTTCTGTCTGTCTCTCTGTCTGTCTATGCCTATGTCTATGTATCTGTCTCTCTCTCTCTCTCTCTCTCTCTGTCTGTCTGTCTGTCTGTCTGTCTCTCTGTCTGTCTCTCTCTCTCTCTCTCT
>RQTK01000388.1:46632-61632 GCA_003991915.1 Elysia chlorotica
CTTCTTCTTCTTCTTCTTCTTCTTCTTCTTCTTCTTCTTCTTCTTCTTCTTCTTCTTCTTCTTCTTCTTCTTCTTTCTCTCTATCCTTTATTAATTCATATTTCCGGAGTGAAAGTATTAATATTGGTCTAAGCTTAATAGCGTAGGCGCCTAGTCCAATTACATCACGGGAAACTCCCGACTTTTCAGACCGTTCAGAATCGTACCACTCACAGACTTTAGATATGATCAGCAAGCTCTCATTAGTCAATAGTGCCCATAACATAAACTAAGACCACAACTAGACAAAACTTAATAATAAATAAGAGTGAAGTAAGAGGTTAACAAATTCACTGGAAAACGAAAGTAGGATGTACGCTATCGATGGTTTTTTAAAGTTTTTTTTTATCGTTATGCTTCTCTGTGAAACCAAAGATTGTAAAGGGCCGCTTCCAACCATAGGCCTAAATCTGGCCTTGATAAAACTCTGTTTTAAGCACCTGATCGCCTCACAAAAATACAAAGAAAAAAAAACCCAGAACAAAATTCATGGGCAACGGAAGAGCATCCCTGCACAAGATGGACTACTATTAAACAGTAAATTTTATACTAAGTTGTGTTTAAAAAAAAAGAAAAAAAAGTCAATAGGGCCTAATCTAACGAACAAACCAGGATGTATTTGACTTTCAGTTTCAATCACAGCTTATGACTATACGATGGAAAAAGTGAACTCTCTCTCCTAGTTTTAGGTCTCCGAGGTTCTCAAGAGGGATCCGGCGAGGGACACCAGGGCACGAAACCAATTTCATTTTAATCAAAATAATAGGCATACGAAGGCTGAAGAGTAGACTAAATACAAAGATAGTATTCCAAGCATGGAATATGGATTAAAATCACGCACACAGAAACATCGAATGGAACAGATTAACTCAACATACTAAGCTTATCGATACAATCAGTTCGAAGTGAACTTTTACCAGTGCCAGCTGCCAGGGGTCTTTAGTTCTTTACCCTTTAGTAATTATTCCAGCTGCCACAGATGACTGAGCCCTGATCGTATTAACTATTAGGCCTTCTCACTCTCAGTCTCTTGCGGATCCTCAGTGCACGATCATCTGACCAAGGTAGTCTTTTGTTTATATTGTAGGCTATAACGCACCTAACAACTAGTTGGCGTGAATACATTCTTTAAATGCAGATTTTATTTTTTGGTACATGTATGTAGAATCTAGATCTAGATCTCTATAGATATCTAAATGCATTTAACAGAATGATTTTAGACGTAGGCCTAGATCTATTATTGTAGATCTATAATAGATCTAATCTCGATCTAAATTATACTTTTTCTTCAGTTGTCCTTTGTGTGATGACAGTTTGGAGACCGTGGAACACACACTGTTCCAATGCCCCAATCTTAGCCAACAAAGACAACATTTCCTCCCTATGAGACCTGACCTACAAACGGCTTTATATTCCACCTCAGCGCAGCTACAGAGAACTGCTGCCTTTTTCTTCATGGCCCTAGGCAAAAGAGCGCAAGCTCAGAGGCTACTGGACTAGTAACAACAACAACAACAACATTCTTTGTGTAGAATCTAGATCTAGATCTCTATAGATATCTAAATGCATTTAACAGAATGATTTTAGACGTAGGCCTAGATCTATTATTGTAGATCTATAATAGATCTAATCTCGATCTAAATCTAGAGATCTTTAGAATCTAAACAGACAGATCTAGAGAATCTAAAATCCGCCTTTTATTTGCTGTCGAGATTGAATTTATAATCCAACATCTTATGTTTTATAGACGCATCTTGTGTGTTATGAACGAATCTGGACATTGAATTGTTTTTTTTTTTTTTAAGCAGGGGGACTCCCCCCCCCCCCCCCCCCCTTTTCCCCTCTTTTTCCAGATTTGGGCAATTTCAATAGGCCCTATGTCAAACAATTGGTTCATAACAAACAAACAAGCCATAAAACATCAACTTGTCCATTAATTGCGATGGGCAATGTTATCTAGAATCTAGATTATATAAATACCGATCTACATTCAGGGTGGTAAGTACGAAGTTGACAGATTCATCTAAACCCATAAAGCTTATTGTTGCACCATTTAACTGGCTCCTCTGTGAGGAAACTGCATGTTACTGCTAGATCAAGTCCACATGCCCTGACTGAACACCGCTGTGCACAATCCATTATTCCTCACGTGAGAAACTTGTGAGTGGTTGCTAGGCCTCTAGTGTATATAACTAAAATATTTTTGCAGATTCGCGGCCTCCCAGTCATATGATATCACTGATAAAAGCATGAATGTCGAAGAAATAAATGGACGAGGAAGGAGCAAAATAGCACCCCATTGAGAATAAAAATGAGATTGTGTGTAACCGGATGGCGTTTCTCCTTTATAAAGACAGACTGATAAACAGTGTAGGAGAAGATGATGTTGAAAACCTTGCTTTGACTTGCATCTCTAGAAAACAGGGATGCCACTTTTCCGAAATTCCGGAAACATAATTTGGGTCTGGATAATCTCTGGAAAACACTTTTTTTCTGAAATTTCCGGATAATTTGCCATGATACTGTATATTTTATTTTTCCTGGAAAAAAATCCTTTACTATGTGCGGTTTGGCCTCAATGAGCCTAGATGAGCATTGTAGAACTTTTAATTAAGGGCTTTTAGGATTCTAAGCGCATAACTATTTCAGTCATATATTAAACAATATATATTAAAGACATTTATGTTCCATGTAAAAAAGTGTTCTAACTGAAACATATCACGCCCACAGCTATTCAAAAATGTAATAAAATTTTGATAACCTGCAGGACACTGTAGCAAGTAACTGGTTCCTCCTTTCTTGCCCTACAAAAATTTTAAAAAGGTTATTAAAAAGCTAAACCAATAAAAATCTAGTGAAATGAACACAGCTTAACTTATAAATCAGCGTATGTATTAAAAATTTTATGAACGAGAAAAAAAAAAAGAATCTGGGCAATATCAGCTCAAGACTGAAAGGATCAGTTTACCAGTTGAACATTACTGCCACTCCCAGTCACTAGTATCAGTCCCAGACTGGCCATCTGGCTGCTTAGGTAGAATTTTTAACACCTAGGAGCGTTAATACATAAATAAGAGGGCGTGTGATGAGTTGTAAGCTACTGAAACGTCGTACCTTTAAACCCTTAGCGTTCTAACTTCTATCTAGATTTAGATGTAATGTATCGATTTATTCTACATAATGTTATTGACTCTCTGTATAAAGAGAAAGCGGAGCTCTTTCTCTCTCGTCTTAATGTCTCCAAGGTGTCATTGAGGGATATATATTCAGTTTTGACCCTTTTTTCTTTTTAAGACTTTATCTTTCCAAAAGGAAAAATCTTGAGGCCTATAGATATATGTTTATAAAATCAGACCTTAGATTCTTTACTAATTCCTATGCTTTTCAGAACTGGAGGATTCTTCCCTAGCTATTACAAGCGTGCGACCTGTAGTGGTGAGGAGGCACCACTGTGTCCATCAATAATGTCCAACCTGGGGTTGATTCCCATAGCTCTGGTGCTTTTGACGGTTTCGGCCTTTATTCTGAGCTACATATGGGCTGTAGTGAGAGGAGATGTATCTGCGGGCTTTCCATACATTAGGTGAGATTCGTGTGAAGATGGTGTCTCTAGAGTAAGGATAGGCTTTTTAAGATAATTGGACTTTCATGATAGAAATTGTCCCTCTAAACATGTACAGACATTTAAGCCACATTTGATTTTATTACTGTTGTAGTAGTTCAACTAGTTTGCTCTAATTGCTGGCTAAATTAGTCACTCATCAGGTAGGCAAATATTATGCTCTTTCCAAAGGCCAGGTGCCATGGTCCTCCATCTTTGTGGATCAAGGGTAGCCAGTTACAATTTAAATTTAATCTGATTTTAGAACTCTGGCTCTAATTATTTAATTTCAATGATTGAAATGATGTGGAGAAAAAACAACGGTTCAATCAGACCAGCATTTTTAACTTATTTTTGGCTAGTTACTCTTGTTAAAACTAGTACTTGTTTAGTGGGACAACACTTTAGTTAGAATGGTGAAATTTTTTTTGTTTTACTATTGAATTAATAATTTTCTTCCATTTCCTTTCAAAAGAGATTTTTTTTTTTTTTTTTTTTTTTTTAGAAATACCTGAGAATAGTTTAAGAATATCTTAACTGAGAAAGACAGGCCTATATTTTTAAATGCTTTTTTTTTTTTTTTGGATTTAAATTCATGCTGCCATATGTGTGCACAACTGATGTCTTAAGATGAAGTTTCTTTTTGCATTGCAGCTTGAAATGATAAGATGGTGGAGTATTCAATTTTCTTAAAATTGATCAATTAAAAACATTTTTTTTAAAAATCTGTTTTAGACCAACCTGACAGTACGAGCTTAAACCAAAATTTCAGTATATAACTTACGCTGAAAACTTGTATTACATAATTCTGCAGATCCACTCTTTCCCACAGCAACAGACTTTGTCCAAGTCTGCATTATTTAGCAAGAAGTGTCTTTTTTCTGAGCATATCCTCAGGGCTCTGAATTTGGAACCTTCCCAAAAATAGTGTGTATACTCAGTCTCACACTTTCATTCGTCCTACAATTTTCTTTTTATGTAATGAAAATCATAAAAATCATGACATAAATTGAGGACGTATTTTGTGCAAGCGTGTTACAATTATTTTATTTTGTTTGTGATTATGCCTTAGGTCTTGTGGATAACAGTTTATTTTTTACCCATTTGTTACAGTGACACAGGGGCAAATAGGCCTGAAAGCTCAATATTCAGTCAGCTGCTCAATATGTCTTCATTTTGTGGTAAGTGGTCAAATTAAGTTTGCATCAACATTGATTTCATCATTGTCATCAACTTGATCATCACCCAGTATCCAACAATATCAACAAACTTATGTGCTTCAAATGAAGGCATATAATGAAGAGACTGGAAAACTTATCTTATTGTTTTATTAAATAAATTTTGTGCAAAGGTAGAGATTTTAAATTTGGTCCGATATGGCTTATATAACTATCAGATTTTTTCCCCTACAGGTTTGGTTGGTGTCCGTATAATGTGACAGTTTGAGAGAGTATTCTCATAGTCTCTGTTAGCTTTGAAGTTGGTCTTGCATCTGCAATATAGCCTAGCTGTGGATATTTGATGTGTGAAAACCAAACAACCTACCTTGGTAGCCTATATACAATAAACTTGAGTTTACATGCTATTGTGGATCCTTACAAGTTATGGCCCATGGACAAATTCAAATACTTATGGAAAAATGTAACAGAGAGCAGTTTATGCAACACAGAAATAAATACAAGAATAGGACAAACAAAAAAGGCCTTTGGACAAAGTTACATATTCTTACTAAAAAGGCACAAGCCCTTAATGTGAGACATACTTGATCAAGGAAAAAACAGCTAGAGAAAAAAAAATTGCAGCAACTGATATGTGGTTCATACGAAGATTAATTCTTCTCAGAAGAATCACAAATTTGTTGGCCATGTCACGTGCATAGTTTAGAACATGTTATTACAACTTAAAATGAGAACAAAAAGAGAATGAGAGGTAGACTGAATGAAAAGATGTGGGATAGGCTAGAAAGATGGAGAGAGCCTTTCACCTACAAAGATCTCATGATTTTTTAAATCAGTTTTTAGCATCATCAATAATCTCCTGGCACATAATGAAATGAAAATAAAACATTAACCATCTTTTGAACTGCAAATAAAACATTAACCATCTTTTCATTCCTCCAGCTTTCTTTGTGATGTACATTCGTTACAAAGCTGTACAGGCGATAGTAAGAGTTGTGGATGGCCAGGAGTCCAGGTGGCTTGCCAGGATGAACAAGACCTCTGTCTGTTTTGGTTATATGGCTGCTTTTGGAGTGTGCGTCGTGGCAAACTTTCAAGTGAGAAGCTGTTTGAGTTCCTCATATTAGTTTATTACGCTACCAACTGGCCTTGCCTAGGGACCACTTCTGAGATTGAGAATTGCTTTGTTTGAAACCTATGTTAAAGTCACTATTTTGTGGATAAGTTATTCAGATGGTTTAGTCTTTTCAGCTTGGTCAGATTAAAATCGTTTTCGAGTGTTAAAATTCTTTCGTTCCTGCATCAGGTAAAGTGCAGCATGAGTACGAATCAGTGTGTTAAATAGTTTTTTAAAATCCAAATGCACTCAAGTCTTTAGTATTGAAACTGCTGGATTGAAAGCTAGATAACAATTCAATCCTTTTAAGCTAATGCTTGTATGAAGCCTGAAAGGTTTAGTAGATGTGAAATGCAATGAGTTGCCAGCTAATCAACTCGAAGGATTCAACTTTTTGTCATTTTCAAATTCAAATCTCTCAAATTCAAAAATTGAATACAATAAACTGCGACTCAAAGAAAATTCAATTTTAACAAATAGACAAAAATCCTGATATTATTTTTATCTTTATGTCTTTCTCTCATTTTTTGTTTGTTTTTGGGAGTGATTTTTTCAGCAACCCAAGGCTGCCGGAGGAATAGCTTTTTGTTGCCAGGCTACCAACAAATAGCCACTTCCTTTTTTTTTTTATTGTTTGAAATCTTCTGAGCACACAACATTTGTTTTTTAAGTCGCTGTGTAATGCATGGAGCCTATGCCTCAGAATTGCCAGGGTATATATATATAGAAAATTCTCTAGTAAACGTCTTTTTGTTTGCAGGAAGGTACGGAGGTGGAATCTGCTCACTTTGCCGGTGCAGCGCTGGCTTTCTTCCCCGGCGTGATCTACTGCTTCATGCAGACAGCGCTGTCGTACCACATGTACCCGCGCTATAATGGGGTCCTCATCTGCCGGGTGCGCCTGTTTATCAGCCTCCTGTGTGTGGCGGCCTGCGTCATCAGTATCCTTGATCTTACTCGCTCTGTGTCTGTTTGTTGATTGGTTTAAAAAAATTATTCTAATTGGTTTTTCTGTTTTGGGTGCCTTTTTAGGCTCTCTTGATGTAATACGAGGGCAGGCTGATAAATAAGGGCCGTTTTTGAATAACTTTTTTATTTGAAGGACTACAGAAGCAAGTTACACACCAAATGAAAGCTTAGAGTCTCCCCTATCTGATGAACTATCATTTTTCAACATAGTCACCATCGCGTTCAATACAGAGGCGCCAGCGTTGTACAAGTTTTCGCATGCCGTCGGCGAAGAATTCTGGTGTCTGGGATCGGCACCAAGAGCGAACATTCGCCTCAACCTCAGCATCAGTTTCATAGTGATTTCCTTTGAGATGTTTCTTCAGCAAAGGAAATAAGAAAAAGTCAGACGGGGCCAAATCAGGACTGTATGTCGGATGTGGTATGGTAGGAAGTTCCAACTGCTGTAAAGCGCACTGGGTTTGGCGACTGGTGTGTGGCCAAGCATTATCGTGCTGGATGACAACGTCTTTGACTTTGTCCTGTCGAACCCGTCTGAGTCGGCTCGTCAATGTACGCAGAGTTGACACATATCTCTCTGAATTTATTGTTGTGCCTTGCTCCAAAAACTCAATATGGACGATATCTTCCATGTCCCAGAATATTGTCAGCAAAACCTTTCGAGCTGATGCGACGACTTTGAACTTCTTTGGGGCTGGAGAGTTCTTGTGTCGGTACTGCATAGACTGCATCTTGCTCTCTGGGTCATAGTGATGCACCCAAGACTCGTCACCAGTGATGATGCTCCGCAGAAAACGCTCGCCGTCATGAGTGAATCTTTCCAACAGTTGTGTACAGATCGTTTTCCTCTGTGCCTTCATTTCCACAATGAGCTGTCTCGGTACCCATCTTGCCGAGACTTTCCTGTAACCAAGGTGGACTGTGATAATGTGATGAACTCGTTCTTTTGAAATGTCAAGCGTATTTGCAATGTCTCTTTGTTTCACTCTTCTATTTGCAACAATCATTTCGTCTACCTTCTGTTGGTGCTCAGACGGGTTCGACAGGACAAAGTCAAAGACGTTGTCATCCAGCACGATAATGCTCGGCCACACACCAGTCGCCAAACCCAGTGCGCTTTACAGCAGTTGGAACTTCCTACCATACCATATCCGCCATACAGTCCTGATTTGGCCCCGTCTGACTTTTTCTTATTTCCTTTGCTGAAGAAACATCTCAAAGGAATTCACTATGAAACCGATGCAGAAGTTGAGGCGGATGTTCGCTCTTGGTGCCGATCCCAGACACCAGAATTCTTCGCCGACGGCATGCGAAAACTTGTACAACGCTGGCGCCTCTGTATTGAACGCGATGGTGACTATGTTGAAAAATGATAGTTCATCAGATAGGGGAGACTCTAAGCTTTCATTTGACGTGTAACTTGCTTCTGTAGTCCTTCAAATAAAAAAGTTATTCAAAAACGGCCCTTATTTATCAGCCTGCCCTCGTACAATAAGTCGGGCACCTAGGGTGAGGTAAGATAAGAAAAAATAGTCTAATATCAATCTCTAAAAAAATATTAAATGCGCAAAAAGACTTTTAGAGTTAATACCTAACATAGGAAAAATACTAGAAATGTGCACATTGTGAATAGTTTTATTAGAGAAAGGAATAGACTAAATCTACTTTTGCTCTTTGAGCTTAGAACCCATAATCCCAATGTCAAATGGCGCTCTTAGTTAATCGTTCAACCAGAGACTATAAATTTAGTGAGGCGTTCCACAAAAGTACCTCACAATGCTATTGATAATCATGTGGAGCTAGCATGTTGCGCATTCCTAATGAAACCTCTCACTTTTTCACCATCTCTGCGTTTACTGTGGCATTGGATTACAGCAATTAAATATTGTCTTTTTTTATCCAACCCATATACTGTTAAAGTCACAATGACCTTATGACGTGAGCCTCATATATAAACATTTATTACCACTTCCTGGTTCTGATATTTAAAGATATAAGCTTAGTACACATATTGTTTGCATTATGGCACATTCACACTACCAATTATGCATGTATCCTCGTTCTTGTGGTATCTCATGCGTTTAACGCCCGGAAGCATGCCCATTCGCAACCAAAACCACTATCTATCACATAAAAATAGGACAATCTTTTTATAGTGGTCACGTGGTTAAGATTGTTGGTCTATTAATTTTTCGCCGACCATGCACAACTTCCGGGGCGGCGTGTACGGTACATGTCTAAAAGGTACAAGAACAGCAACAAAAATTATTACTGTTAGATTATAATCTAGAACTAGATTAGATCTAGATATCTAGTAGAAGCATTAAGAGCAATATGAGTAACACACAGTAGGACTATAGTAATTTATTATTTTATTATAATTGTCATAATTCACATCGTCTCGATCCACAGTTATTAAAGCGCCTTTTCTATGTTTCTTTACACTCTTGGCCATCATTATAATTGTCTTTACACTTAAAATATCATCACATGATGTGTAGAAACGTGTCACCTCTGCATAAAGAAAATTCAATAGTCCGCCATTATCATTACCATAAATAGATATTGTCAGTGTATTCGTGCGTGTTCGGGCATGTTTTAGGGCTAACCAACATGGATACTAAGACTAAATTGACGATTTTAGACTTGTTAAAAGGACAAAAAAAGTATAGATAAAGGAACCATTTGCATTATTTATGAGTTTTTGTCATTAAGTGCTTATAATTTTAGTACAGCGGTGATAAGATGCTCATTGTAAAAATGTTCCATTTTTTATAGCAGAGTCTAGCTGTCTGTGTGGTTTTCGACATGTAATAATAGTTTGGTTTTATCATCCTAAATACAATATAATAATATGCCTAGCAGTTTGCCTCTTGGAGAGCGGTGGGCAGTCAAAACACGAGAGCAGACAGGTAAAAGTGTATGGCTGCCATGATTAGTAAATCGCACGGACGACCGTGTTGTCTCAATAACGCACGAACACGATTGGTTGGCGGAAACACAAAAAGAGCCAGAGTAGAAATTAATAAATGGTTTCGTGCGTGTAACGCACGAATAACAAAGCTCCCTCATGCGCTTGTGCTGGCACCTCTTTATATTTATAAGCACAACTTCCACTATAAAATAATAAATATCAAAGAAAGCTTTTATAATTTTTTGAAAATCCATCTAAATAGTGTGCACACAAGGAATAATAGGCCTTAACTCTTGCGATGTCAAATGATTAAATATATCGCACAAAACTTAGTGTCACTCATATTGTTCGACGCTATTCTCAAAAGGCATACGAAATTTGTCGTACAATTAAACAATTTTAATTGGGTTTGACTCAGATTTTAATGGAATATGAATCCGCACCACAAGAAGCATCGCTATCATCTAACTGCAGTAAAAAAATAATAAAAAAATAAAAAAAACATGGATTATTACCATTGACCACTGGAAGGAATTTAGGTTGACATAATAATAGTGTTCAGGGGAAGCTAAGAAACAAAGATTTATGTCCAACCAAGTCATTCGTATCACGCGCTAGAGTCCCGTCGTCGTATTGGACTTTATAGAATCAATGGTGGCACTGGGAAAAAGCTTTGCTTTACAATTAAACGTATGAGGAAGGGAAATGTTTGTTTTAAGTGCTATCAAGGCAAAAATAATAATAGCAATAATAATAATAATAATAATAATAATAATAATAATAATAATAATAATAATAATAAAAATAATAATTAAAATAATTATGATAGTAATTAACAATAATAATTTTTTTTTCATATGCAAGATCTAGGATGACACAGACTGCCTTAAAAACATTCACATGCCACTTTTCTAAATTTTTTGTGGTCTTTTTTTTTTGTGTGTACCAATTCTCTCACCTCACCTCGTTCTCTTTCTATTAGTTCAAAAAGTTCATTTCGGAATACAATGGCATGTTGATAGCAATACAAATCACAGTGCATTGGGGTATGCTAGGAAAAGTGCACAACATTCCGCTTTGTTCTTTCTTTGTTCCAACTCGTTATTTCTCCCTTTTTTGCCTCTTGTTGTCTGCAAGCTCTTCACAGAAAAGATAACAGGTGTTTTTCACGACTCTGTCTGTCTGCCTGTCTGTCTGTCAATAACTATTTCTGTCTATCTCTAAATTATCTCTCTCTCTTTCACTCTCTCTCTCTCTCTGTCTCTGTACTCCATCTACCTGTCTCTCATTTGTTTTGCTCATTAAGTGCAGTCTAGAAAACGGATTGTTTTTTTGTTGTTTTTTTTGTTCTTTTTTTATTTACTAGCTCTTTATCGCTGCCTATCACTTTCTGTTTCTTTATCTATCTGCCTGTCTCTGCGTGTTTGTCTGTCTATCTCTCCGTTTCGTTCTCTCTCTTTCTCTGTCCCCGTCTCACTATTTCCCTGTCTCGCTCACTTTATATATTTCCCTCTCTGTCTCTGTCTCTGTCACTGTCTGTCTGTCTGTGTGTCTGTCTGTCTGTATCTCTCTCTCTCTCTCTCTCTCTGTCCCTCTGTCTCTCTTTCTCTTTCTCTCAAGTCTTTCTTTCGGTACCAACTCTTTCTCTATCAGGTTCTCTCCCCTCCAATTAACTGCCTGTCAGCTCTATGCAACCATTATACGATTCGAACCAACTCTCTCTCTTTCGCTCTCTCTCTCTCTCTCTCTATCTCTCTCTTTCTCTCAAGTCTTTCTTTCCGTAACAACGCAAGCTGTATCCGGTTTTCTCCCCTCCAATTTACTGCCTGTCATCACTATGCAACCATTATCCGATTCGAACCAACTCTCTCTCTCTCTATCTTTCCCGCTCACTCTCTCCCTCTCTGTGTCTCTCTCTCACTGTCTCTGTCCCGCTCTCACTCTCTACCTATCTCTCTCTCTGTCTTTCTCACTCTCTATCTCTCTCTCTCTCACTCTCTCTCTCTCCCACTCTCTCTGTCTCTCTCTCACTCTCTCTCTGATCCTCTCTCACTCTCTATCTATATCTCTCTGTCTCTCTCTGCCTCTATCTCTATCTCTCTCTGTCTCTCTCTGCCTCTATCTCTCTCGCTCTCTGTCTCTCTCTGTCTCTCTCTCTCTCTCTCTCTCTCTCTCTGTCTCTCTCTCTCTCTCTCACGTCTTTCTTTCCGTAATAACACAAGCTGTATCCGGGTTTCTCCCCTCCAATTTACTGCCTTTCATCACTATGCAACCGTTATCCGATTCGAACCAACTCTCTCTCTCTCTCCCTCTCTCTCCTCTCTCCCTCTCTCTGTCTCTCCTGCTCCCTCACCGCACGCGCCGTCGCTGTGCTCACCGCTCTCTCTCTCTGCGTCCTTCTCCTTTTCCCACTTTCTGCTCACCAGTTTCACCCAAGGTCTATTCCCTCCCCTCCCCCTCCCTTACCTCTTTCTCACTCACCCACTCACTCCCTTACTAGGTAGCGACGGCTCTCTCACTTTCTCTCTCCCCTACCTTGGCCATTGGCTCGCGATTACCCAACTCTTCATCGAACCCAGAACGCATTCTGCCTAAACAACAAAGCCCTTACTTCCACCCGTAGTCTATAGATCCAGACCCTACATCTATTCCTGGTCTAGATCTACATATACACCTAAGCTGTGAGTGAGTGAGCGAGCGCGTACTGCTCACTCTAGATGATATTGTAGTAACAACTGGCGCCATACCGAACGCCTACAGTACGCATACAGTACCCTGAGCCGGACTAGATCTAGCTGTTGTATAATTATTATTGTGGGTGCTGACTAGGCAATAGCGATACTGGTATCGCTGCTGCCGCTGCCGCTGCTGCTGCTGATGATGATGATGCTAGTGGTGGGGTAGACTGGTAGAGAGCTCTGGCTACAGTTGCTAGCCCCAGTTGGCGCGTGCAGGACTAAACTGCGATAGTGCGACATCAGTCAGACTGTGTGAGCTGGAACTAGGCTCCAGGTTCTAGGTTCTAGGCTCGAGCTCTCTAGGCTCCACTGGTGGTAGCACTAGCAGTCTAGCAGGGGACTATAACAAGTCAACCACTGCCTCAAGTTAGATACTGGTATCGCTGCTGCCGCTGCCGCTGCCGCTGCTGCTGCTGATGATGATGATGATGCTAGTGGTGAGGTAGAGAGCTCTGGCTACAGTTGCTAGCCCCAGTTGGCGCGTGCAGGACTAAACTGCGAGCGTGCGACATCAGTCAGACTGTGTGAGCTGGATCTAGGATCTAGGTTCTAGGCTCGAGCTCTCTAGGCTCCACTGGTGGTAGCACTAGCAGTCTAGCAGGGGACTATAACAAGTCAACCACTGCCTCAAGTTCTGGACCGTGGAGACATTACTGTTTTCAGGAAGCTGCGAGATGGATAACCCTGCGGTGTTTATTCGGACCCTATGCGGATTTGGTCTCTAAGGTATTGCAAATGGACTACTTATAATGGGGATAATGTATGTTATTAATTTTGGTTACTGTAACGATTATATTAATATATCGACCATAGACAGTAAAGCTAGTCTGTATTATTATTAGAACAAACCCGTTATCCGCCACCTCAAGGTTAAATGGCATCAATTATTATTTAACATCATAATCTAGACCCAGACCTACACAGAATAATAATGCCGACCCTATGCGGAGTTGGTCTCTATGGTATTGCAAATGGACTACTTATAATGGGGATAATATGTGTTATTAATTTTGGTTACTGTAACCATTGTATTGACTATAGACAGTAATACTATATTGTATTATTATTAGAACAAACCCGTTATCCGCCACCTCAAGGTTAAATGGCATCAATTATTATTTAACATCATAATCTAGACCCAGACCTACACAGAATAATAATGCCGACCCTATGCGGAGTTGGTCTATATGGTATTGCAAATGGACTACTTATAATGGGGATAATATGTGTTATTAATTTTGGTTACTGTAACCATTGTATTGACTATAGACAGTAATACTATATTGTATTATTATTAGAACAAACTCGTAATCCGTCACCTCAAGGTTAAATGTTCACAATTATTATTGAAGATCTTAATCTAGATCTAGACATAATAATAATGCCGCCCCCTATGTGACTTAAGCCCCCTATGCATTTGAAATAAATCCAGGATAATGGGACAATTGATGCTATTGATTTATTATGATTTAATAGTACGTTATGATATTGTCTAAGATAACAGTTTAGGCCTAAACCTTTTGGTAATCAGCTTACAACTTAAAACAAATATGTTTTCCCGCATTGTTAGGGATATTTTTATATGCAGCCTACATTTTTTGCGAACTCTAGCCGTATAATGCGTAATAGTTAATACAGTTTTAAGTTAAGAGCATAAAAGGGAAAAACAAAGGTTTTGGCGTTTAGCCAACCGTGTTATAACAATAAAAGATTAATATGAGATGTAAATCCACACCTTTTACCTACATAGACATGACATTAAAAACATAAATGCAATATTCAAAATACAGTGTTGATCTAGACCTATTGTTTTGGACAATACCGCAAATTAATAATTATTATGTCTTTGGTACTTCCTTATACCATTCTGAACGTAAACGCTTTTGCTGTGTTTTATTATGAAGGGTAAAAATAATAATGTGTCACCTATCTAAATCTACATACTTCTAGACTCTGTTGGCCTTATATGAAATATTTATTGAGATTAATACATGGTTATAATATATTATGTTTAATTAGATCTAGCATGATTTATTGTCTTTGTAGTTGAAAACCAATTCTCCGCTTTGTCCTATCTTAATCATCATCTATTATTGGTCTAGACATGGTCTAACTAACTGTGATTGTAAATCTTTATGAGCCACATTTGCGAACCTTTTGTATTAAGAAACTGTCTTGTATGAAAAGCAAATTAACACAGGGCCATATTTTAGCATTTTGATTATAGAGCTTAATAAGTGCATCTTTTATTATATAGTGTGATTTATATATCCCACAAACTATTCCGTTATTCTTAGAAGATCTAGAAATAAATTTATAGCTATTGTTATTTTGATGTGGAGTTGTCGTAGAAGGGTGCATTTTGATTGAGCTCTGTACAATAAAATTGCAAGTTTAATTACTCATAATATATCACTGCTATAATAGCTATACTAAATAAGACA
>RQTK01000388.1:78122-98122 GCA_003991915.1 Elysia chlorotica
ACAACTACAACAACAACAACAACAACAACAACAACAACAACAACAACAACACCAAAACAGATAAAGTTTAATTGAAACTTCTGATATTAAGGAAATTGACTTCAAGAATATGAAGATTAATATCATTCTGTTTATTGAAAAACAACTCTATCATCCGCTATTTACTTTTTTCTGTTGTTGTCCGAAACCATACATTATGGTCTCATCTTATTATTGGCTACCACTGCCCTGTCTACCTCTCGACGTTTATGATAACTCATGATTATTTTTTGTTTGTTATTACAATCATTTCAATTCTCAATTCAAAACACACACCATTTTGCATGCATAACTGACGGCATGCTTTGCATTGTTTTCCATGTAAATATCCTATTCAGTTTTTATTGTTTTTCATTGACAACCTCATTTCTTTTTTTTTTTCCAAATTGGAGTTTCCTCGTTGGTATGCTTTTTATCCCCCACCTCACCCGCACCATTAAATTAGCAAGAATTAGTAAACATGTTTTTCTGTTCAACAAAAAGGTCATACAGTGAATAATTATAATCTCAAAAGGTTATTGTCTTTGTATGTATAATAACAAATTCAGTTGTTTTTAAGATTCCAATGTAGATCACGTTTTATAGATTTTCCCCAGTCATTAAATATTTAAGGACTGGGTAAAAAATAGATAAGTCAGTCTTCTTTTGTATTTTGGAATCATTAATATACCCTCATATTTCGATCATTAATTTTATCATTGTTTTGTGTGTGTTTTACATCAATGGCGACCAATGCTATAGAAATGTATATGTGCTATAAAAAGTCTATAAAAGTATTTTGAACTGGATACTAAACTTCTTTTATAGTGAGGCATTTTGGTCATTACAGATATATTGACATCCAGTTTTGTTCAATTTCGGACATTGAATCTTAACTGAGTTAAAAAAAGGCCAAAACAAAAGGAATGAATCGAATAAAATACTTTCCGTATACTTATATCTTTATGTTTAAAGTTCTTCCTAAACGACATTCAGCCACCTTTAAAATAAATTATCGTAATTTTAGAACACATGATGCTAATTATTAAGAGCAAGATTTTCGTATTTGATGTTCTTGGATCTCTTCAGTTTTTAAGCAATTTTACTTTTTTGATGAGTTTTAATCAAGGAATAATTGATAGTTTAGCGAAGGAAATCATTTTTTTATTCTCGCCGCACACAGTGGGGCGCGGTGGCCCTGGGGTAGAACATCGGCTTCCGACGCAAAAGGTCCAAGGTCCGGATTCGAGCCCTTGAGATTTCCCTCCCTATTGGTTGGGTTGGTGTGAGTTTAATGTGACCAGCTGAGACAAGTCATGGTATCCCCGCCCTGTCTCGTGTGTGGCAGGCTGGTAGCACATAAAATTATCAGACGTGAGTCTTGGGGCCCGTCCACAATATAGTGTATATATGGTGCTGATGTTGGACGTTAAAACACCTTAAGCAAAACTCAACTCGCCGCACACATGCATCGAGCATTGATTCTCTAGGGCTAGCACCTCTTGATATTGATCATCAGCACTATAAAGCCTATATTGCTGACGGGTCTAAAGACTGACGTCTGACAATTTAAAGTGCTACCACACACGAGACAGGGCGGAGATACTATGACTCCTGTCTTAGCCGGTCACATTATACTAACACATACCTAACCAGTTACAAGGGACTAAATCGGACAAATTAATTTGCCGATCGTGGGATTCGAACCGCGGACTTGCTGATCTGTACATACACGCTCTACCACTTGAACCAGTTCGCCCTCAATAATTCCACAAAATATTACGCATAATGAGCGGTTCTTTAATCGTGCGATGCAAAAAAGGCTACACGAATGGCAATAGAATGAAATAAACCTGAAAACCTAAGACAGACAAGTACATTTTCATATTCTCGAATCATGACTATTTTTGAACGAAAAATGGAAATGTATAAAGAGATTTTTGGATTTATTTCTCTTCGGTGGTAAGCACAAATTAATGTTATATACACCTAGAATCCATCAAAGAATAGAATTATTACTATTACAACTAACCTTAATCGGGCGTCGAAGTTTATAACTATGTTGGGCTGTATGTACAAACTCGCGATAGCTACGTCGTGTTTGGGTTTGAGTTGGTTTTAACTTCGAACATGCTATGTGGATGGGCCCCAATACTGACGTCTGGCAACTTTATGTGCTGCTACACACGAGACAGGGCGGGGATACCATGACTTTTGTCCCAGCTGGTAACATGAAACTGACACCGACCCAACCAGTAGGGGGCAAAATCGCCAAGGCTCGAACCACTGACCTCCTGCTTAGGAAGCCGATGTTCTACCACCCACCCACCCCTCCCCTCACGACTCGTCATAATAAGAGTAAAAATGCTTACGACGCATCCTAGTCTACTACAAGATTGTATTTTCGGCCTGTTATGTCTGCAACTTCTGATGAATGCAGTAACAGAAATACGATAAAAGGATTTGAGATTTGCAAAAATTCCAATGTACTTTTATACAGTTATCATCAAAGCTTTAAAAAATGATGTCAATTAATAGTCTCGCAGACTTGCTAAAAGTTACATTTTTTCATTTCATGATTAATGGCCTTCGATATAGCCTTGAAAGTAAAGATTATAACAGTATGTGATCTTAGAGATTAAACTAATACATTTTAATATTTTACTGGATAAAACAGATTCTGGATAGATGAATCGAATGACCTACAATTTCATTTATAACCTTCATTAGGATGTAAAAAAAAAAAAGTATAATTCTTTTCTCAATGAACTGCGAGCAAAACAATTTATCAGTACACCGCGCACGTAGACTAATAGACAGTAAAAGCAATTTTAGATACCATGGTCTGAATTTTTTTCTTCCTTTTTTCGAAATGTATAATTCACTTTTTGAATGTTTTAACAAACTCCAAAATCACTTTGAAGTTGTTAGTTCTCTCCTGTGTTACATGCCCAGCTTTACCTTAAAAAATAACACACACACACTGCGCATTATCTGTTCCCTCTCTCTCTCTCTCTCTCTCTCTCTCTCTCTCTCTCTCTCTCTCTCTGGCTTTTGCGTTTGTGAGTCTGTGTCTTCTTGTCGATTTGTATCTTTGATACCTCATGCACAGAATCTCTCGTTCTAGATATCTGTCTCTCTCTGTTTCCCTGTATCTCTTTCTGTCTCGACCTATCTCTCACTGTCTTCGTCCATTTTGCGTCCTTCTGCCGAGTATTATTTTTAATCTATCTTACACACAAGCTCTCTCCCTTGCTCTCTCTCTCTCTCTCTATCTCTCTCTCTCTCTCTCTTTCTTTTTTTCTCCCTCTGTATCTCTCTCTCTATCTCTTTCGCTCTCTCTCTTTCTCTCAGGGGCACAGCCTCTTTTCTACTTTATGCTCTACCGAATTATCATAGGATCATTTCGCACTCATCTACAATGCGCAGTAAAAAAAAACAACTCACGTTATGTAGTTAATTATATTATATAGATCTAGATGTTCATTCATACCCACTCGAATTCTCTCTATGTACACCCACTCTCTTTATCGTGTCTCTATACCTGTCTTCTCTCTCTCTCTCTCTCTCTCTCTCTCTCTCTCTCTTTCTCTCTCTCTCTTTCTATCCCTCTATTCGGCCCCTCTCCATCACCTTTCTAGGCTTTTTCTTACCTTTCACCATGTCTATCTGTATGTGTGCGTGTGTGTCTGTGTGTTTGTATTTCTTTCTCCATTGTCTCTGTTTTTCTATGTCTCCCCCGCCTCTAAAAACACACGACCTCTCCACTTTCAATACCTGTGCCCTCCCGATTCACCCTAACACCATTTTAAACTGAACTACAACGTGCAGAATTAAACTCACCTGAAATAGATCTAGACCCTTGTGATTGCTCATCCGTGAAGCAACGCTGCATGCCTGCCTAACCCATCGTAGCGCTAGCCCACCCAGGATCGATCGTGAAGCAGGGTGCATGACAGGACCCCATGCATAAGTAATGCAATCACCGAGCCTAACTGAATAAAATTCCGACATCCTAACTTTTAACCAGTGAAATTCAGTCGAAATTCAGTAGAAAGTTGGCATACAATAGAAACAGCTGTTGGTTGTGTCGGTGGTATAAAATTATACATGAACAGGCAGTCGACGTGTGCGCGCTATATGGGAGAACACTATTTTTTATGGCAACATGTGGTGCAACAAGATAAAGATAAATGTGTCCAGATTATCTTTACTAAGAGACACTTTCGAAACATCAGTTGTTGTTTTTTATCTATGTCTTTTTTTTTTCCTTTTTGTTTAGCTGTTAGCTTAAACTCTATTAAACTGTTAATCTGACAATACAAAAATATTACTCGTTTTGGATAGTGTACTGTATCGGGAAATAATTTTTACTTAAGTATTAGAAACAGACGAGGCTGTATAGAAAAAATTTAATTCAAGGATTAGTCGTAATCCTATCATATTCAATTACACACAAATTGCTATAGGTCATTGAGTACAAGACCCATACGCTATTTGACTACTCTGTCTCTTGATACTATATTTAGCACGCCTTGAAAAGCTTGGTTCAACACTTCTTTCCACTAACAAATTTTCAGACGGATCAAAGAAAATGAAAAAATTGAAAATCCTCTAATCTGTATACTTCAAAGTATTTTATTCATCAAAAAATTGAATCCTCCATCGCTTTTCTCATTTTTGTTTATTTTACCATCTTCCCCGTACGCAGATTTTCAATATTTGTTTTTGAGCAAGCCTTTAACACGTTTCTATAGGTCTTGTGAAAAAAAAATCGATAGACCAATAATTTTGTTTGGCCTCAGTTTCTGAGCTAGCCACTGGGTGCGATCTCCAAAACCGCCAACTTCAGTAACCACCGTAAAGTACGGGTTTAGTCAAAAGGTGTAGAATTAAAAATCAAGACACATACGGTGTTTTGCGAAGGGTTGGCAGCAGTGGATCTTCATGTCTGAAAGCAAATATTGAAGGCAAACAAATACCTGGCCCAGTTCTACAGTCAGGAAAATTCGGGCCAGAAAATGAAAGGGGGCAAAACAAAAATAAGAAATACAAAAACAAAAAACCCCAACAAAACAACAAACAATACGGCTACAAATAGACCACACTGTTATTTCGGAGATTATTTCTATTTAGAGGTTATTTTAACAAAGAAACTTATACTTGTTATTGCGTGATACCAAGGTTGCTAAATTACGATAAAGATTAGGAAAAAGAAGAAAAAGAACAAAAATACATTCGGAAGATACTCTGTGCAACATGTTTCCACAAACCATACACAAGAAAAACGTAGAAGACTTAATTATGAAAAAAGATAATAACTTTTATCTCGTTTATTTTGTTTCTGTTGACGTATGTGTTGTAAGTAATCACATTAACTTTGTATACAGGACATTCATCAGTTTGACAGTTAGAAGTTGAAAACCGATGAAAATTTAAATACGGTCATAATCCTAGAATTACCTCAGTGTAACAACTTTAATTCAAGGAAATGTCATTAGCGAACATAAGGCTTACAAGATTGTATATAAAACCTGAAAAGTTTTGCGTAAATTTTCAGTAAAAGTTGTGAGATATCCTGCCTATGGCGAATAAGAACACTACAGGAAATAACATCTACACCAATCTCTCGTCCAATCATAGTTCTAGACTTGACTAATGAAGCCAATCAGCGATCAGAAAGCTCAGTTCAGTAGGCGACCTGATTCGGTCATCACTTATCCTTGTGTGGATCGCAAAGCATGTATCAATGACATTAATATGGATGAGCTAGTTCTCTTTCACCTTTAGTACCTTTAGATACTGGACTGGCAGTTTCCACCAGGATCGATGTGTCAATATTCACGGTGCTACTACTGCAAACACTTCGATTATATTAGTAGTAATGGTGCTACGCGAGTTCTTTGAATGAGAGCATCTGTCTCAATTCATTAATATCTCCTAGCTTTTTAAAGTATCTTAAGCGTAGACGGGTTCGAAATGTATCTGTCGGATTTCGGGTTCTACTCCTGTGTTAAAATGATGTGGCTGGTTTACACAGAGGTTTTTGTACCCCCATTCCATCTGTCTATGTGTAGCAGCAAATAAAGTTTTCAGACAGTAGTGTTAGAGCCCGCCTACTGCCAAACATACAACTAAAATGTTGAGAACTGCCGTAGAAGGAGCATGCGTTTGTCTGCGGATTTGAAAGTTACTATAGCACCTTAATAAAGAAGGAATTTTGAAAGTATCAGTTTTGCTATAACTAAGCAGGACTTCGTAGAGTTTCAGTTGATGGCCACAATAATTTTTAAAGGCATTAATGGCGGATCATATTTTCTCACGAATGATTCATTGCTTAATTAAATATATATTATAGCCTATTACTGCTTGGTCGCTTTGGGTGGAAAAAGCGCTCTGATGAAATGTCTCTTTGAGGTTAATCACCTATTAACACAAGCCTGATTTCCCACTTAGATGTGAACAAAACGAATTAAGGAAATAAGTACACCAGTGGTTGTAAGGTGAAACCCCTTAATGTAAGTAACTTTTACTGTTTTAGGGTGTGTAGTAAAATCGTATGGGTACACATCCACATTTTGCACCCCAATCCAAGATGTTAAGTCTATCATTCGAAATGCGTTGACACGCTTCACTCACAGAATAGTCATTACGTGCTTATGTGAGAGAAAAAGAAACAAGTATAGAGCTAGATAGATAGAGAGTGGAAGAGATAGAGAGAGAGAGAGAGAGAGAGAGAGAGAGAGAGAGAAAGAGAGATAAAACGAGAGAGATAAGGAGAGAAAGTCAGATATGCAGACAAAGAGAGAGATACGGACAGAGAGAGTGATGGGAGAGAAAGACAGAGAGAGAGAAATAGAGAGAGAGAGAGAGAGAGAGAGAGAGAGAGAGAGAGAGAGAGAGTCAGTGAAGGGCCCTATGGGAAATAGAGATTTAAAGAAAAGTTAGACCTTTTTTCACTTAGATCAGATTGCTATCAATATAACAAAGTTGGTTTGTTGGTTTTTTTCACCATCCTCTTTCCGTTTATTTCGCACGTGCACATTTAAATCTAGGTCGCTTGCGTAAGCTCCTATTACCAATGAAATGTCATGAACTAGACACAAAATAATGTCAAACTTGTCTCGTTAGAATATAATACTATTCAACGCTTTATTGTAATCAATTTTTAGGGAGAGTGGCATTAAAACCCCGTTTATTATGTGCTTTGGAATTTATGTCTATTCGTTAAACTCAGGCAATGATTCTTAGTTAAAACTTGTGTGGTATAATATATGAGAACTGTGATATTTTCAAATTGTTTTTATCCCGTCGTACTAGTATTTTGTACTCGATAAACTAATGGTTGAAATTTGAAATAATTGAGTAGGATTTGTGATGAAATAATTTTACGAAAAGTTGAACATTTTTTTGTTTTGTTCAGATGACAGTAACTTGTATTCGATTTAGCTGATATAAAATAACAAACGTATCAAACTTGGATAATTTTAGATATTGAATTGGTCACAAGTGGAAAAGGTTAGTTGGTTGGTTGTTTGGTTGGCTGGTTGATAACGTGGTTTCTAATTAGTATCAAACGTCGTAAAGTAGGCTATACTGTGCACATACTCCAAAATTAACGTCTGACATTTATACACACTGCCCCGCTGAGACGCAGCTAGAATACCGGGACTCTTGTCTCACCGATCACACTAAACTGACACCGATCCAACCAGTAGGGGACGAACTCCGATAAAATAATACTTGAGACATCATGGATTCGAACCGAGTACATATATACCTTCTGAATGTAAGACCGAGTTTCTATCACTACAAACAGCTCACCCCCTCATTTTCATGTTTAATGCTATAACCAGAAAGTTCTGCTCGATCATGCTATAAGCATTATCGTACATTGAATTCATGAATAGAGATACATTTAATATTCTTTCAAAACGTGCCTTTAATTAAACAGAACAAAAATATGCGTTTAAATTTAAAAAAAACAACATATCATCGAACCACCCTAGGCTTTTTTTTAATTTTCCGTCTTAGGCATTTTTCCTGCACCGCTCTGGCATTGATTAATTAGGACATCATTAACGTATAGTTATCTGTTCAAGTAACATAACTGAGGCCTTTTGACATGACTGATGCCTATAGGGAACAGGCTTATTGGCCCTGCCATCATTAAGGATCGCATGCTTGGAAAATCCTATTTGCAAAATCTTATTTCTCTTGGGGTTTTCCCGTATGAGAGATAGAAATTTATAATATAGGGTTTGCGATTATGGGGTTTAAGGTTAAGGCGAAGACGATAGGTTAAGGAATATCAACCGGCGTCCAATCATAATTCTATCCTAGACTGACGGAGCCAATGAGCGACGAGATACCCCATGCCTTAAGGGCTTGATTATGCCATGCATAATGATGTAATTATCGTGTAGATTGCAATCTCTCTCTCTCTCTCTCTCTCTCTCTCTCTCTCTCTCTCTCTCTCTCTCTCTCTTTAGACCTATACTCTTGGTGGGTATACAGTTTTCCTTGCATTCGCTATATAGATATAATTATAGTCTAGGCCTACATGGATATTCAGTTTTCCTTGCATTTCTCTCTATAATTCTATACTCTACGTGGGTACGCAGTTTTCTGTGCATTCTCTCCATAAACCTATACTATACATCGGTACACATTTTTCCTTGCATTGTCCATATAGACCTGCACTCTACAATGGTATGCATCTTTATACATCTATTGTCCTAAGAACAACTTTGCCATAGCTTACAGCTCGTCGTTCGCCTTCTTTATACTTGCAGACAAATTCTGAGCCTACCACAACATTATACTTACGTTGTACCTACGACACTTGCCTTCACTCTATACACCTACACCATCTCATTACGCAACGATAAGAACCCATTTAATCTAAGCAAACGTCATTCTACGTGAGCATGCAACGGTTTTTGCATTAGGCCGTGGGTTTTTGTTGTTTTGTTGCCGTGTTGGTTTTTTAATGGATTTTTTGGCTTTGGCTCTATACACCTACACTATGTATGTTTCACCATAAGAACACACACAATGTAGGGAAACGGGCGCTCTACCCCGTCCTGCAGCTTTGCTTGGTAAGTTGTTTGTTTTGGCACCGGCCCATCCCACAGCTGGGCTTGACTTGGCCAGTGCAGTTGGACATGGGAGTGAATGTCTGTTGTGCTAATCTTTGGTCCTTGAGTGTCTGTTGTTACTGTGTAGTGGTAATCCTTGCTCCGTGAGTGTATGTTGCACTCTGTAGTTGTTATCGTTGCTCCGTCAGTGTCTGTTGTTACTGTAAAGTGGTAATTTATGATCCGTGAGTGTCTGTTGTTACTGTGTAGTGGTAATCCTTGCTCCGTGATCCTCTGTTGCACTCTGTAGTTGTTATCGTTGCTCCGTCAGTGTCTGTTGTTACTGTAAATGGTAATCTTTGCTCCGTCAGTGTCTGTTGTTACTGTGCAATGGTAATGCATGATTCGTGAGTGACTGTTGTTACTTTGTAGTGGTAGTTTTTGATCCGTGAGTGTCTGTTTTTGTGGTAATAATTATTTGTCACTTGAGTATACATTTTTTTTGTTTTTGTTGTTTTGCTGTTCTAAAGGAATCTCTGATTCGACAGCAATCAAATCCACAACTGCAATAACAATCTGTGATCAATTCGTACGTAAATTTCTTTTTCTGTATCGTGATATCATTTGTTTGGTGAAATGTTTGTTCTTAATATTTTGCTGTAACCTTTGCTCCTTGGATGCCCGATTTTTCTGTGCTGTGCTAATATTATTTGGTCGCTTTGTTGGTTAAATTCTAAGGTCCAGTTTCCAGGAATAACGTCTGACTTTACGAACTGACACACAAAGGCAGCAAAGGTATATCAGGGCGCCTGTAATTTCTGGGATAAGACAGTGGAAAATGCACCGTATTCCTAATTTGATAAAGAACTCTAAAAATATTGACAGTTTAACAGAAAGTTAAAAGAAAACAAACACGTCTTCAATTCTGAATAGTGAGCTCGAATGGAAGACGAAGAACAAACCTGGATTCTGTCCAATTGCACTTGAAGGTTTTGCAATTTACACACACAAAAAGTTTTGTTTATTTTGTAGAGCGGGAAGATGGAGGATTTTAAACGTTGCTACCTACCACTACCAATCATGAATCAATCCATGATCAGCGACACTTTGTTTAGAAAAATGTGTGTAGATGATTATTCCATTTTTTGTTTGTGTTATGGGGGTAGGAGATTTTTTATTTAGCACACTCCAGGAGTTTTAATTACTACCATGATATGATCTGTTATCTGAGACTATTTATTTAAAATGCCCAAAACCCAACACCCCCCCCCCCCCCCCCCAAACCACACTTTCCCCTGACTCTTTTTTCTGATTTCACGCCATAATATTAAGTCTATAATTAAAGACAAACTTCTGCGCCTAAAATAATTATTTACAATAAGATTATAGTTCACAGCTGGGTTTTCCTTTTCTCTCTCACTCACTCATTCTCTCCTCTCTCTCTTCTCTCTCTCTCTCTCTCTCTTGCTAATAATTAAAGACAAACTTCTGCGCATAAAATAATTATTTACAATAAGATTATAGTTCACAGCTGGGTTTTCCTTTTCTCTCTTACACTCATTCTCTCTCTCTCTCTCTCTCTCTCTCTCTCTCTCTCTCTCTCTCTCTCTCTAATAATTAAAGACAAACTTCTGCGCTTAAAATAATTATTTACAATAAGATTATAGTTCACAGCTGGGTTTTCCTTTTCTCTCTCACACTCATTTTCTCTCTTTCTCTCTCTCTCTCTCTCTCTCTCTCTCTCTCTCTGTCTCTGTCTCTCTGTCTCTCTCTCTCTCTCTCTCTCTCTCTCTGTCTCTCCCTTTGTCTCTCTCTCTGTCTCTCTCTGTCTGTCTCTCTGTCTCTCTCTCTCTCTCTCTCTCTGTGTCTCTCTCTGTCTCTGTCTCTCTCTCTCTCTCTGTCTCTCTCTCTCTCTGTTTCTCTGTCTCGCTCTCGCTCTTAATCTTATTTTTGGTGCGTGAATTTGTGAAGATAATGAGTACCGTACGTGAAACTTTTAATTCAACACACTACAATGATTTTAGCTTCCTCCCTATCATAAATTCAACTATGATCTCAGACATAGCGTTGCGCTTGAAATGTTTACAGTGTTGCTTCTATTTTCTTTACTAATATGGGGGGAGGAGATGAACACGCTACCCCCCATTTTTTCACGTTCCCACCATAAATATTAAGTCTATGATAGAAGACAAACTGTTGAACAATAAACTGTTTACAATAATAGTTTGTAGCTTGACTGTCTTAATAAAAATTTAACTGTGATAATATTTTAAACTACTGTATATACTCTTTAATTTTAACCAACCTTTTTACGCACAATTTTTATGCTTTTACTAATCAAAGAGATGAAGGTGTCACCGTTGCTACTAGTATAATGCATTAACTGGCTTAGGAAATCATGGGCACAACATAGTCGTTACCGTGCCGACGTGCCGTGGAAACAAACTCACTCACTCACTCACTCACTACGTCTGGTGCTGCTTTCTTGGGGTTAGTTTGAGGACAACTCTTACTAATAATATTAAACTTTTAATATTCAACATGCTACAAAGATTTAAACTTGCTCCCTGCCATAAACCTGTCTATGATCATGCATACACACACAAACACACACACATACATACACACACACTTACTTTCGCCGCTCTTGAAGATGCTCAACCGAAAAACAAAATCGATTTTTAAAGCGCGTTTTTTTACCGACTGTTTGTTAGATAACGGTAGAAGCAAAGTTCTTATCGAGTTGAAGGAAACAAGATTTACAAGTTGTGTGGGCTGTAAAAATCAATACTTGATTACAATGCGCTGATAGGCATGATTGAAAGGATTCTTCCAGCCGGCTGGGTTAAGATTTTTCTTTTTTATCATTTTTCTTCCTACTAGTTTTGTTCTCAAGTAATCAGTCTTGATGTATCTATGTAATATTTTTTTTATTGAAAATGAGCGTGTTTTTTCATTGGCAAAAAAATAGGGTATGTCAAGATTATAGAATTAAAGTATTTTATGAAATAGTCACCATTTGCCTTAAAACATTATTAGTTTAAAAAAAATTATTAAATAAAATTATAGTCCGTTATAATATCATCGCTTCTTCTTTACGATAAATAATTAAAATGATTTCGTTACATTGTGTATAATGACGGGTCAACTTTCGCCGTCCTAATTTATCTCTCCTACTCTTTAGTTCTCTATCTCTGCCTTTGTATATCTATTTGTCTCTCTTTCTATATCTATTTCTCTCGATTTTTGTTTCTTACAAAATCTCTCTCTTTCTCTCTCACCCCCTCTATCTCCTTCTCTCTCTCTTTCCCTCTCTCCCCAATCCGTGATATTATTTTTACCGTCAACCCGTCTCCTATCTCAAACAGAAAAAAAACGTTTATATACTTTCATTATAAATATTCCATTTAGCAGGTGCAGTTTAACTATATTTAATGGATATTTATCGATGTCGGATCGTTCTTTTTTTATCCAAATTTTCGCTTCACACATAACTCTATGAAAATTTTCTTTGAATTAATTTTGAGATGAACACCAATGATTGAATCGCAAGGAAATGAGATTCGGCCTGCAAAAAAAAATTGATACAATCTGGAAAATTTGCAATTTGACATAAAACATAGAAATTAATTTAAATGTAAATTTAAATTTAGACATGCTTCTTCTTTTTCTTCTTATCTTTCTTCTTGGTCTTTCTTATTTCTTCTTTCTCTTTTTCTTCTTCTTCTTCTTCATCTTCTTCTTCTTCTTCTTCTTCTTCTTCTTCTTCTTCTTCTTCTTCTTCTTCTTCTTCTTCTTCTTCTTCTTCTTCTTTTTTTCTTCTTCTTCTTTTTTTCACTGCTCAAATTCAACATATTAACTATTATTATTCTGAAAAGGTAAACTTAGCAATTACATAATTATCATTTAATCTAAATCATTCTTAAAGAAAACAAAATATTTTAACATACATTTTAGATTTTCTTCAAAGTGCATTTTTTCAGTATTATTAAGAAATTGTGTATTTTACCCTTATTCTGTTTTTTTCACTTATACTAAAAGCAGTGTAAGAAGGTCAAGATCTACATTTAAATTAATTTATACGAAGCGAAACAAATCTCTAAAAAGCAATTTTACTATGTACACTAAACTCCCCAGCTACTGACATTTGGAAAAGAAAACATAAGATACTATAATTATTTCGTCGTAAGTGCAACGTCCCAGTAGCTTAAAACTCGTGTTAAGATTTTATACTCTTACAGCTTAAGACGATCCATTATAATGAAATCTTTTGGCTTATGTATTTTTATACATGGCAATACATGATATTATATCCACTATATTGGCTTTTATATTTTATCCATGATGATAAAAAAGGCAGGCGTCTTGTATTTAAATGTAAAATCTTTAAATAAAAATAATTTAATCCATGTTAACTCAGTGAGCGTTGCTGAATAATATACATTAATAAAAACATGAATTAACCTGTTTATTTATTAAAAATAAATTAAATATCAAGGTAAGGCTTCACGTTAATCCTCAATAAAAGTATCTCTCATTAAAGAGACAACAAAATTTAAACCATTGGCCCTATAGATCTAATGGGTGGATTATTTGTGAATGGAAATGTAATAGTAGTTCTATTGAGTGGACGTTGTGTTATGTTCTAAATTTCAATTAGTACCTACTCCCCATATGGGGACACGGGTACATATCAGACCACCCACATCTAACAGTAATACGATAGACCCGTTCCTAATCCCCCGTGAAATTTTACCGGCCTAGATCTACGGGTCTTTGTAATGAAGATGAATGCATTTATTTAGAGGGGATTAAGGGACATTTCGTAACTGTTTATTAAAATTGTGATATAAAAAAAGAATACGTTAGCTTGAGAGATAGATAGATAGATAGATAGATAGATAGATAGATAGATAGATAGATAGATAGATAGATAGATAGATAGATAGATAGATAGATAGATAGATAGATAGATAGATAGATAGGTAGGTAGGTAGATAGATAGACAGACAGATAGATAGATAGATAGATAGAGAGATGGATAAATAGGCTTTGGCATTTCAGTACACATTTTATTCCCGCACTGTCTCGTGTATATAAGATTATCAAACTTGGGACCCGTTCACTATGTAGCTTTGCTGCTAACATTAAAGGATAATATGTCAAATTCTGACTTTCATTCCGTTAGCGATTAAATAAGTTAGACGCTGGTTGACTATAGTGGAACGATGACTTTAAATTCTGGAGTAATCATGAAGATTAAAAATTATTTATATTACTCTAATTTCATTTTGTAATAGAACAAGATAGGTGTGTATTGTTTGTGTGTATGTATTTTGGCCGCTGCATATAATGTATTTTGTTTTGGTAAAACCATGCACCTAACAGACATCAGATCTACATGCTCTGTGATTTATTATATACGGTTGTTTTTTATATTCTCTGTTTTTATATATTATTTTTTTATTAAATTGTGCTCCCGTTGTGGTGTGGACAGTTTTAAGTGGTATATGTTACGTAGTTATATAAAATTGTTTTTATAATTATTTTCCTTCCACTATTCGTGAAAGCAGCAAGAGCAGCATAATTAGTGGTAGCATTAATGGATACCGTGAAATAAAAAAAACAAAAAAACAATAGCAGTTCTCTAACAGAAATCCAATTATAAAGCCAGGCATAAATGTACGCTTGTTTGTTTGTTTGTTTTGTTGTTTATTCTTGAAGTTGCGTCTGCTAAGCTCGTCATCATTGCTAATCATAATTGTGTAACAGTACACGCTTGCCACAGTTCTGTCAACTGATCGATATCTCAGCTAAAGACAGGTAGCATCTCTGTTTATCACTCTATTATTTTTCTCTCTTGTCTCTAAATATCTGTTTATTTATCTTTCTACTCTCTCCGTCTCTCTCTCTTTCCTCTCTACACTCTGTTTTTTTCCGTCTCTCTCTCTCTCTCTTTCTTTCTCTCTATCCCTTCTACACTCCGTATGTCTTTCCGTCTCTCTCTCATTCTTTTTCTCTCTCCTATCTACACTGCTTACGTCTTTCCGTCTCTCTCTCTCTCTCTCTCTCTCTCTCTCTCTCTCTCTCTCTCTTTCTCTCTCTCTCTATCTCTCTCTCTTTCTTTCTTTCTACCTCCTTGGTTAGGACAGCAGAGAAAAGGGAAAGAGTTGATTGACGTTCAAGGCTGCGATTATACCCCCCCCCCCGCTCCCCCACCCACCCCAACCATCTCAGCTTTCCGACATCAGCCTTGTGGCGAAGTGTTGACATCATCCGATATTAAGGTATCAAGTAACTTGGCTAGGACTCCCAAGACCAGCATCGTTCAAGGTTCTGTTATGTTTAGTCCTACATGTCTTACGCCAAAAAGGGCGTATTTGCTGACTTTTTGTGTTCCTTTTAAGTGTGTGGGCGGGTAAAAAGGGGAGGGGGTCGAATTGCCTTGTAGAAAAATGATCTCCAAATCGGGAGTCCCGCAGTTCGAATTCCACGATCGATCAAACATAAAGTGTCCTATTTCGTCTCTTGTAACTGGTATATTGTGGAGTCCATTTCTCGCCGCCCTGTCACATAAAACTGTCAGGCGTTAGTCTTGGGGCCCGTCCAAAATAAAACTTTATAGCGCTTATGTTGGACATTTAAAACACCTCAACTCACTTCAACCTTGTTCCTCTTACGGGTTTTTTCGGTTATAATACTTATTTTACCGTAATGACTGTTTGGGGTTGACAGGTCGGCATGTGACACAGTGACAGAAGAACCAATGTCCAATCAGGACCAATCATTCATCACAGAGATGAGTCTTGCTCGTAGGCGTGTTGTGCTTTCTTCTTATGCCGGCTTCGATCTCAGCTCTAGTGTAGGGTCGTATGCACAACGCTGTAGGTAGCTTACAGTTCGTCTTAAGGATGGGAAAAGGACGTCTAAAGACGTGTTGTAAGCTTACGACGTCGTTGTAATTACGATACATAGTCTTTATTATTTTTAGGGAGAGATGAGTATTGATATTCTTGTGGTTTCTCCTTATACCTTACACTTCGATCCCGGCTGCTTTAGTATACTGTATAGGATCCTGTGTGTGTACAGCTTACAAATCGCCTTAAGAATGAGAATAAACATCTTAGTACGGGTTGTTAAGCTTACCTCGACGTTGAACCATAGACAATAAAGAGATAGCTGTATGCACTAACGTGACCTTGCAAGTAGACACATTTCCTAATTGTTTACTGAGTTTGTAAGTTTGTTTATTGTTACTTAGCGTCCAACGTCAGCACGGTATCGACTATATTGTGGGCGGACCCCAAGACTAAATTCAGATAAGCTTACGTACTGCCATACAGTGATGGGTGATACCATGACCAGTTGAGATAAATGTGATCTCATGCCTATTTTGTCTCTCTGTGGCAGGACATAAAACTATCAGACGATAGTTTGGGGAATCGTTTGCGAGATAGCTTACTTGCTGCCGGTAAATTTTGCAACACCCTTCCACAATCAGAAATACAGACTCTCTCTCGGTCTGTTTTTCTATATCAAGTGTGTGTTCTTTTGTATTGTATATATACATCTCTTTACCCCCCTCTCTCTCTTTTCCCCTTGTCACTGTTTGGCTGTCTCTCTTCCTCTCTCTCTCTCTCTCTCTCTCTCTCTCTCTGTGTGTCTCTCTAAACTCGTTTCTCTCTCTCTCTCTCTCACTTACTGTTTGTCTCTCGCTCTCAGTCTTTCTGGCTCTGGATCTTTGTGCCTCTTTCCCTCTTTTTCCGTCTTTCTAACTCCATCTTTCTGTCTCTATCCCGCTTTGATCATCGCATCCTAACCTTTAAACAATTTAATTCCCTCCGTGAATCTCAAAATGTATCAATTCATTACTTCACGAACTGCACAACAAGAATAAAAAATCTAGCAAGTCTAGCAACAAACAAAACCCCTTTTCTCCCTTCCATGTTTTGCTTTGTTGACGTCGAGTCGAGTCCCCGATTCATCAGGTCCTGGTGCCTCGGTTATTAACAGGCAAAGAGCAAACATTGGGCCCGAGTCCAGGGTCCCCAAAACAACGTAACCGCCAGATATCGGGCTGGAAATGGACCCGGCTGAGAGAGCTTAAGTGTGCAGAGCTTTTGTCCCCCGAGCTGGAACATTTACTCACCGAAGTGGCCTTATACAGGCTTCATTGTAGGTTTTGTGATAACGGGACCTATTTTGAAAACGAAGACGATAGAGTAATGGGAAAATGCACTGACGTCCAATCATATCTCTCTGCTAGACTTAAGATACCAATCAGCGATAAGAAATATCAGAAATAAAATTATTATTTCACTATGTCCAAAGGACGTAATTACGTTATCCATTATCTTCGTGTTTATCGCAAAGTCTGTATTCATGCCTGAGGTCCACACAGCTCGCTGAGTGGGGAGTAGATCTAGGTCGCACTGAAAGTGTCGGCAGTACTCGGCACTCCTTTATAGCTCACATCCGGTCCAGTTAGTCTAAAAATCTTGGTCAACAGCAAAGATTAGTTACAATAATCGGAAATTTTCGCTCATTATGTTAAACTGTATTCCGAATAATCCATACAGCGGCATATTACTCAATATGCCGAAAGAATGTACACCAACGGTTAAATAAATCAGCAACTTTCACTCATTAACATGCACTTTTTTTCTAACAGTCTTTAATGTGGCATGTTACTCAATATGTTCCACAACAACAACAAAAATCGGCCGTGTTACAAATGGGCAATACTGACTTAATAAGTCTGGAAATATTATTGGTCGTTCTATAAAATGGGCATTTTGACCAATCTTTCGACTTGTCCATAAATGGAAAAAAATTGACTTACTATATCCCACAATATTTCGACCATTCTGTGAATCGACATTTTTAACTATTATGTTCAACATTGTTGTTTCAACCGATCTATAATTCGGAATATAACTCAGTGTGTTCCACAACATAATAAACCACCAGTTTTATTAATCATTAATTTTGAATCACTTTATCCCATACAGTTTTTGGTGTTCTATAGATCGCTACATTTGACTTGGTTTGTCTCCAACAATAAATTATAACTATGTTCTATGAATTGGGCATTTAGACCTAATTAGTTCCTCGACACTTGACCGTTCTATAATTCAGCAAAGTTGACACCAAAGTATCTAAAAAGTATCGGCCGTTCTATAAATCGGCAGTTTTGCGTTTGTTAAATAAATTTAATTGAATAGGTTGTTGTCAAGTTGTTCAATGTAGGGTTTAAGAAAGTCTAAAATGGAATAAGTTCACCACAAAATCCCGATAAATTTCATACTTTTTATAGAGAGATTTCTTCCTCGCATTTTGATGTGTATCAGGTAAAGGGCTCAGTGATCATAAAAGAAACTGTTCTATATGGCTTTCCATTTTTCAGAAAATATCGTGGATGGGTTCTAAGACCAAAGTCTAGTATAAATTTTTACTGTCAAACAGAGGACTGGTGTAGGTACTATGACTTCTGAGTTGGTCACATTATAACATTTGGTAACATAAAATGCACTTAAAAAAAAAAAGAAGATAATTTTCAAAACAATACATGACAGTTTGAAAAGAAATAACCTAGAATTAAATCTGGAGGAAAAGCGAAGACAGGGCAGACCTACAAGGAGGTGGGTGGATGACATCAGCTACTGGCTACAGAGGAAGCCCAGCCGGGCAGGAAGCATCGCTAAAGACAGATTGCTCTGCAGGCAGATTGTACAGGATGCTATGTTAGACACTACAGACAAGCAAACACAATGATTAAAGCAACACCAAGGATTCTAAATATAATTATAATATCAAGCACAGATTCGCAATAACACAAAATAAAAACACTGCAACCTTCAAGAAATTAGGGTGCACAAAACAATTTACACGCTAAGTACAAGAGAACATTACAAGAAAACATCAATGCAAAAGAACAATAATGGTAATAACCTTAAAATACTTAAAATAATTATGAGAGGTTAACAATGTTGGAGTGAAAGAGAGAAAATAAAGAGATGTAAGATGTGAGTGTGTGTGGAGGGAGGGGGTATTGCCTCCGTTACTTAAAAGACTCGTATCGTTTTTGCATGCCATCAACTTATTTCAAATCATAGCAGGTAAGATTATTAATAGTTTACTTGATTTGAAATGTCTCGTAGCCTCATACATTGGCTTACTATTGTGCGACAGTCAGTTTTCGTTTGCAAATAACAATGCTCATAAAAATAGACGCAATAAAATAAAATCCCTAATCTCTTTTGTAGATTATAGCTAGATCTAGAGCAATAATAAATACCACATCTGCCAAACCCAAATAAACACCAAGTTGTATTAATTCAGCCTAAAACAAGTGTACGGAAATGCTTAAAAATACTTTTTTTTTGTCTGGAGATTGGCGGATCTTTTCTACTTATCTACTGGCGTGACTAGAATGTATGTGTATCTGTTATGTCAAGCAGAATCCATTCCTACTAAATAGACCCCAAGTTGGCCAGATGTTGTAAAAAACTGTATGAAAAATACATTACAAGTGCGTCTTTTCTGGCAGCATATTGGGAAATTAATACATCCTACTTATCTACAACCTTAAATAAAAAAAATATGTAGTCCATCTGATATGTCAAGCAGGCTATTGCTGCCAAATAAATAGACACCAAATTTAGGCAAAAAAGTGTAGAAAATACATTACTAGCACGTGTTTTTTTGCCAGGAAATTGGCAGCTCCACACTCTACTTATCTGCCGCCGTGGCTAGAATGTAGATGTATCTGTTATGTCAAGCGCGGCTATCGTTTTCCCTTAACCTTTTTTCATGCGCACGGTGCGAAATCGATCTGGTGCGTACCCAATAATGTGATTCCCTAAGCCTCTTTGACCAGCGCGAGATGGATATTAGTAGGCG
>RQTK01000388.1:100622-109241 GCA_003991915.1 Elysia chlorotica
ATTCGATTTCTTAACTTTTTATGTTCTTGAACCTAAACAATATACCTTATACAAAAGGCATAATAAGATTTTGCTTAATATACTTCCGAAAAGGTGAACGATATATCTCTAAATTCTCTAACGCTTCGAACAAAATAACAACTACTTTTAAACTGATTTTTATATGTTTGAAGTTAGAACACAGCTTGTAATTCTGAAATTCTGGATTATATCTCTAAATTCATCAAGGTTTCCATAGATGCTAATTTTAACATTCATACCTAGATATATTTCAATTATCTTTGCTTAAAGAGTTCTTTTTTTTCGAAAAAAAAGTTTTATTAGGTAAATATTTTTTCAAAGGCTGCGATGGAACTGACACTTATAGTGTATATCATTCACACCTGCCGAAAGCTAACGACACAGTTCGTAATTCCAAATTTTGTATTGTTTCCTAAAATTCTCTAAGACTTTAATAGTGGCTTTTATAGAGTCATTCACGTCTGTGCCTATTTTCCGTACAAATATTATGTGCTTGAAGATAGACGACACAGCTCGAAAACCGACATGTGTAATATATCTTAACATTCTCCAAGGCTTTAAAACAGGTTTTCATGTCATTCACACACAATATTTCTCAAATACGGCTCATAATTCTAAAATGTTTGATTATATAATTTCTTAAACCCTCCAAGGCTTCGATGCTCATAGTGTCGTTCAAACCTATATTAATTTATTAAAAAAATGTATGTGATTGGTGATAAATGACACAGCTCGTAATTTAAAAAAAAGGATTATATCTTAATATTCTCCAAGGCCTCGGCAGACGCTTATTATGTTCAAAGATATATAGAGAAAGAGAAAGGGAGAAATAACGTCAGAGAGAAGAGAGAGACAGAGGGATAGAAAGGGAGAAAGACTTACACAAAGAGACAGAGACAGAGACAAAAAAAGAGAGTATTAATATTATTATATGCCGTGTTGTGTGTACGACGTGTGTTCAACTAGGAGATCACATCGATCTCTCAGATTGAGTTCAGTGGACAGTAAAAAAGATTGAATGTGTAGACTTAAAGGGTTGTTATTACAACGGTTTCTATATAGACTGTGAGCGCAGACTAATTGCAGATTTTGCTATTAAAATGCCATTTGTCCAGAGTCTAAATGTAGAGAACTATTGTGCTTAATACACAAAAAAATAACAACAACAAAACAACAAAAACATAAATTCACGCCTCCTAAAGATATTAAAAAAATACATACATACATCTTCATTTCTTTGCCTTTTTTAGCTTGAATTTTTTTTATTTTATGTATAGTGTATACTGCTACTGGTACTACTACTACTACCACTACTACCACTACCACTATTATTAACACTACTACTACTACTACTACTACTACTACTACTACTACTACTACTACTACTACTACTACTACTACTACTACTACTACTACTACTACTACTACTACTACTACTAATACTACTACTACTACTACTACTACTACTACTACTACTACTACAACTACTACAACTACTCTATTTTTTCTCCACCTATCGCCCTCTCTAACTCCATATCTTTCACTCATCCAGCAGGTTGTAAGCTGACCTTGAAGACCTCGTCTGTGGACCTGCTTACGTCAGGCATCTTTCCACCTGAAGGAGCACAAACAACAGACCCTCAGGCCCAGAGCCTTGCCGACCTGCATGCTCTTTCGCCTCGCTGAACAGATGAAGGACCGTGCATTCTGGCCCATGGTAGCTGTTGCTTGGACAACAGTTACTTGTTAACTACAGAGTAACTCATCTACCTAGAGTCAAAGAAAGGTTTTTTTCACACTGCGGAAAGTAAATTAAAGTGATCAAATCCTTAGTTCTTTGGAACTCCGGGGTAAATACATAGTATTAAAACGGGTTCGCCGATTCGAAGAAAGTCGAGACCAGACGGAGTTCTGAATGCGATTGTTTTAGTGGTGAGAAGAGTTATACATATACAACTATGTTGACGGCACACAGGATCCCCTGGTTTGGCACTTGCATGTCACGTTCGAGATTTCGAAAAGAGGCTGAGTGATTTCTGTGGCGTGAAGGAATGTCTTACACCAGTATCAGACAATTCCAATAATGTCATACTGATCTACTGCGGAGATTGTTACAAATGTTTGTGTTGTGATTGTGAGAGGGAATATTGAAGATCGTCAAAGTAATAAGTTTTGAAGTGGAAAAAGTGAATTGGTAAAAATGTGAGAATACTGTCTAGTTGCTAAGCAGTAAGGGTGGTTTCATGATCATGATTCGTTTTCAATTATCTTACATGTTGTATTTAGTGTAGATTCCACACCAGTCATTGTTCTATAAGAAAATTATTTTAATATCATTTTCTTTATCCTGCGATCTTTATTTCGACCCTTATAACAACTTCTCACAAAAAACGCTCTTTTCTTAACAAGGCTTCAAAATAGTTTCCCGTAAATATTCTGGTATTTTTTCCTGCATTAAAGGACGCCCATTTTCTTTTGACCGCTGAACACTGGCCCGTGTTATAACAACTTCTCACAAAAGCGTTTTTCTCTTACCAAGGCTTCAAGATTGTTTTCCGCGAATACTCTGATTTCTTTTCCTGCGCGAAAGGAAACGGTGGAGGTGTGATGGCGTCTGTGGCGGCCTGGCTTCCGTTCGCCCGAGCGTCGGCCATTGGATGGGTTCCCATCTCCCAGAATCCTCTACCCACCCCCACGGTGCGCCCAGAGAGTCGCCGGGGCGACGAGAAACTGCGTATCAATGTTAGCGGCAGGCGTTTCGAGACGTGGCGCACGACGCTAGAGAAATACCCGGACTCCCTCCTCGGGTCTAACGAGAGAGAATTCTTCTACGACGAGGAAACCAAGGAGTATTTCTTCGACAGGGATCCGGACCTATTCCGACACATCCTCAACTACTACCGCACCAGTCGCCTACATTACCCCAAGCATGAGTGCATCTCTGCCTACGACGAAGAGCTGGCGTTTTTCGGCATTCTCCCGGATATCATCGGAGACTGCTGCTACGAGGACTACCGAGACAGAAAGCGCGAGAACAGCGAGAGACTCATCGACGACGAGAAAAGCGAGAACGGGGACTTTGACCCGGCCATCTCCCTCAGAGAGAAGATGTGGCGGGCGTTTGAAAACCCGCACATCGGCACCATCGCGCTCGTGTTCTACTACGTGACTGGGTTTTTCATCGCCGTCTCTGTGATGGCCAACGTCGTGGAGACGGTCAAGTGCGGGAAGATGCCAGGGGTGCGTGAAGAACCAGCCTGCGGGGAACGTTACGAGCCCGCGTTCTTCTGCCTGGATACGGCGTGCGTGATGATCTTCACGGCGGAATACCTGCTCCGTCTGTACGCCGCGCCGGACCGCTGCAAGTTCATGCGTAGCGTGATGAGCATCATTGACGTGGTGGCCATCATCCCCTACTACATCGGCCTGGTCATTTCGGACAACGATGACGTCAGCGGCGCCTTCGTGACGCTCCGGGTGTTCCGCGTGTTCCGTATCTTCAAGTTCTCGCGGCACTCGCAGGGCCTGCGAATCCTAGGCTACACGCTCAAGTCGTGCGCCAGCGAGCTGGGCTTCCTGCTCTTCTCGCTCACCATGGCTATCATCATCTTCGCCACCATCATGTACTACGCCGAAAAGAACGTTGCGGGGACAAACTTCACGAGCATCCCGGCCGCTTTCTGGTACACTATAGTCACCATGACAACCCTGGGGTGAGTGCCAAGCTAACTTAAGCATTTCGTCGGCTTAGAACTGTTCTGTTCTTTCTCCATTAACATTAAAATAATTTGATATAGAACAAAGCAGTTCTGCAGCGACGACTTACATTTTTTTTATAGATTACAATATGTTGTAAGTACAACTTTCTGGTAAGCTCTCGACTCGTCCTAATATAATACGAGTACGAATGCTGCTGTGATGTTGCACTTACAACTTTATGCGGTTTCAGCAAGAGTTGGAAAACTTAGTTGGAAGTCATAAGCTCTGGGTACGACTATAGTTAGCTCCTCAAACAATAGCGAATGTGATCTGACAAAGAGCTAGTTTACTTTGCCTGAACACATGAGTCAAACTAACAGCCATAAGCGCCATATTGACATGTTTCTAAAAATAGCATTATGTTTGTAACAATGTGTCCAAAATTAGATCTATTTTTGGACGCATTGGTTTGTAACCTTTATATTTTTATTAGCTTACTAAAACAGAAAGTAGAGCAGCTGCCTATGAGTTTCAACTATATTACGAAAACATTGATGAAGTCCATGTCCCCTTTCCTTCTTTCTTCCATAGAAAACTATTTAACTCGATAAAGTAGCAGAAGTGTGTGATATTTTGTCATACAATATCTGCTTTTCTTATTGAGAAAAAATAGAAGTTAACCTGTTTATATAGTTTTGATAAGATATTATGAATTGCGTTCCTCAGTTTGATTCAGGGTTGCGTTTTATGTTGCGACAAGTAATTTTGATCTGCTCTCTCCACTTAAGATTGATCTAGGTTAACGGGGATTTCGTGTAAATCATAAAGAAGACCAGAAGGAGCTGGTTCTTTTTTTGATATCGTTAGAATGACTTGTTTGTAGAGTTTGCCACATTCACCACATTCAAAATCTCGGGATGTGAAACAGAAGGAAAAATAATGCTGAAAAAAATGAAAGTCATAACACACAAGGGATTACAAGTGGAGAAGCACTAAACTAATCCTACTGAGCAGTAAATTATGATTTATGAATAAAGAGATATTTGATTTCTAATAGGTTGAACATATCTACATAATTATTGCAAAATTTGATTCTTTTTCTCCGTCGTCAAAAGTAAAAAATTAGATAGTTTTACGACGCAAAACCTCGACGCCTGTGGTATTAAAAAAATTGCTTTGCTTGGTTTCTTTCACTACATGTAAGATCTATTCAGAGGTGGTAAGATCAAGGTTATGGTAGCTTACAACTCATCGTAAGCCTTCTTATTCTTATTACTTGAGATGCGTCGTAATCTTACTGCAACCTTGCACTTGGGACTCTTAACTTCATTCGTGATAGGAGTTTGCAGTCTTCTTTTGGTTTTCTTGATACAAAATTTATTTAGGTTGCAGTAAAAACTAATTTTAACACACTGTTTTTTGTTTTCTACCGCGTGAAGAGACTTAGTGCTTTTCGATAAAAACAACGATTTTGTAATGTAAACAGTGCTTATTTGGTTTTACAATGACATTTTTTTTTCTGTTTTACGTTTAGTAGAAATCATCTGTCGCCTTGTTCTTTTGATTCAAGTTTGAATGATGAATAAGTGTGAATCAATGTATTCAATGAACTCTTTTACTGAACATAGTAAAAACACTTCTTTAAAACATATTGAGCCCTTGGTAGAAGAGAACATTCCTGGCCTTTGTTTTAACAGCGAATCCTTCTCTTCTCTCTCTCTTTCTCTTTCTCTCTCTCTCTCTCTCTCTCTCTCTCTCTCTCTCTCTCTCTCTCTCTCTCTGTCAGTATACCATCAACACTCTATAATCATGTATATTTTCTCTCTCTCTCTCTCTCTCTCTCTCTCTCTCTCTCTCTCTCAATCTATCTCTCTTTCTGTCCATATGACTGTCTGTCTCTGTCTCTGTGTGCGTCTCTCTGACCCATTTCCCCTCTTTCTCCCTCTCTTTTTCTCTGTTTCTATCTGTCTCTATTTCTATCACTCTCTTTCTTCATCGCTCTTCTCTCCCCTCTCTCCCTTTGTCTCTCATTCACTCACTCTCTACCCCTTATCTCTCTCTCCCTTTCCGCTCTTGTGAATCCACCCTACATCTCTACCCTTCGGTCGATAAAAGAACTCATGCTTAGTTCAATATTTATGATCAATTGATCTTTCACTTGGTTTTGTATTCAAAGTGCAGTGCCCTTCCCCACCAGGTCGATAGTTCATGTTGCACGTGCATTGTCTCACCTAACGTGAGACACAATGCTCAAGTCGAGAAGTGATGTCTCTATGTTCTATCACTGAGTAGTGAGCGTGTTTTGATTGGTTGGTCCGTTAGCTTATTGGTTGGTCGGTTAGCTTATTGGTTGGTCGGTTAGCTTATTGGTTGGTTGGTTAGCTTATTGGTTGGTCCGTTAGCTTATTGGTTGGTCGGTTAGCTTATTGGTTGGTCGGTTAGCTTATTGGTTGGTCGGTTAGCTTATTGGTTGGTCATTTGGCTAGAATGCCCCTATCGTGTGTCACTGAAATGTAATATTTTGGTTGGTTGCTTGGTAGCTCGATTGAAATAAAAGCTGAAATGCCTTTTGTCACTAAATTGGGAGCTGTTTAGGTCGATAGTTCATGTTGCACGTGCATTGTCTCACCTAACGTGAGACACAATGCTCAAGTCGAAAAGTGATGTCTCTATGTTCTATCACTGAGTAGTGAGCGTGTTTTGATTGGTTGGTCCGTTAGCTTATTGGTTGGTCGGTTAGCTTATTGGTTGGTCGGTTAGCTTATTGGTTGGTTGGTTAGCTTATTGGTTGGTTGATTAGCTTATTAGTTAGTTGGTTAGCTTATTGGTTGGTCGGTTAGCTTATTGGTTGATCCGTTCGCTTATTGGTTGGTCGGTTAGCTTATTGGTTGGTCCGTTAGCTTATTGGTCGGTTCGTTAGCTTATTGGTTGGTCGGTTAGTTTATTGGTTGGTCCGTTAGCTTATTGGTTGGTCGGTTAGCTTATTGGTTGGTCGGTTAGCTTATTGGTTGGTCCGTTAGCTTATTGGTTGGTCGGTTAGCTTATTGGTTGGTCCGGTTAGCTTATTGGTTGGTCCGTTAGCTTATTGGTTGGTCGGTTAGCTTATTGGTTGGTCGGTTAGCTTATTGGTTGGTTGGTTAGTTTATTGGTTGGTCGGTTAGTTTATTGCTTGTTCGATTGGCATATTGGTTTGTCGGTAGCTTATTGGTTGCTCGGTTAGCTTATTGGTTGGTCGATTGATATAAAAGCTAAAATGTCTCTACCTTGTGTCACTAAATCGTAATGTTCTTGTTTGGTTAATTGGTTGGTCGATTGATTTAAAGTTAGACTACCCCTCTCTCCGATTATAGAATCCGTTGCGTGGTTGGTTACTCGCTTTTCTTATCGATTCCTTTTATAACGTTTGATATAAGAAATTAGGCAACACCGCAGACGGGTCCCAATACGGACGCCTGACAACATTATACAATTTGTCATACAAAAACGAAGTGAGGTAACTAGGAAACCTGCATCAACCACCCACATCATAGTATATATACTGCGCTGGTACCCTCAGAAATTAGGTAATGGAAAAATAAACTTCCTGCCATGGGTCACAATAACATCACGCAGTTTTTTAGGCAGTGTTGTCGAAAAATACTTTAACATTAACAAGAAACGTTACCGTTCTACAGCTGCGAACTCAACCACGATTGCATACAAACGCATTGAAATCAAAGCTATTTTTATCATAAGATCGCCAGGGAAAAATAATAGTTATAGACAAACTACGTTCAGAAATATACATAAAAGGAAGATAATTTATTTTTTTTACGTAAGATTTTAATAATCAAAAGCACCGGTCGAGCCTCAAGCTGCAACTTGTTAAAAATCTCTGTAAACAATAATTTATCTAAAGCCTCAAATTGCACAATTACACAGGTGTTGCTCTCCTTTCTACGTTTTGGAGATAGGTTTAGGTGTCTGCTTTTTTCAACGTTTTCTTCCTTACTTTTTTTTTAATTATAGAACTTTGTAAGCAAATATTTATAGGTTTATGCCGGGTTTTTTTTTTATTATAAAGAACTAGGTTTATGGGGGGAGGGTTTAGATTAGACTACCGAAGCAACTATTATAGAATGCTTCACAAAGCTCTCCCATGGAACAATATACAGTTTTGGTGAGCTTATGCCTCGTTTAAAGATAGTTATGCCAACAACAAGGCTAACGGCATATTGTAAGCTACGGCAAAGTTGTAGTTAAAGCCCAGGATCAAATAGATTACGAACAGTCGGTTGGAAAAATGTTCAAGATGTATGAAAATAATGCAATCAAGTACAGTTTTATTAAGAAAGATGCAAACAAAATGTGTCTACTTACAAACGAACCTAGCTCCAATATTATTACTTTAACTCTCTAGCAACATGACAGTCTATTATGGATATTGTTTGGATTTTTTTTTGGACTTTCTGCACATACGTAAAAAACAAAAACAAAAAGCATAAACAAAGTAGTAGATGAAGGCATGGAATTTAGGTGTAAGTAATATGAAGACGTTTTTTTACAATTTAAAAAGAATTATAACTAGGAAGTCTATCGGTTAATGTAGTTGTTAAAATACACCTTGGAGAAATTTCAATACTGTAATTATCTTTCCTAAGTAAAAAAAAAACAAAACAATAAATTAAGTGTTTTGCATTTTCCATAATCTCACGTGTGGAGACACGATGAATGCACATTTCCCTCTTCTGTACATAATTATATAAATATGTATAAAGGCAAATTGTTGGTGTGTAGCAAAAGTTACTTTGACCTTCAAGCAACACGTTAGTCCACCATGGTAAATTATATAATTTCCAATTAATTAGTAGTACTAATTACAAGGTATTTTCTGTGATGGAGCAATATTATAAGGCCTAT
>RQTK01000388.1:115842-142153 GCA_003991915.1 Elysia chlorotica
CGGTCCCCCCCCCCCCACTCTCCGCGAGAAAGTATTCCTTGTGGGTTTTTTCTCTCCCAACCCCTCTGTGCTACACTCTATAGACCTTTTGCTTTGTGTGTGTGAGCACCAATAAAATTATATTATATCAGTGGATGGAGGGACCTTTATTACATTTTTCGTAGATCTATAAACAGAAAGGCTATGTGATTGAATCGTTATCGCTATAAATAATATTGCTATCTTTTGCTCATTTTGGCCATAGATAATAATAACTTGTATTTGTCTCACATATCCAGTTACAGTCTAAAATTCCGAGTTGGTGCAATCTCTCACTTTTTCACATTATTTGCTAGTCTTTCTCTGTCCCTAGGTCTCTGTATCTGTCTCTGTCTGTTTGTCTGTATCTGTCTGTCTGTCTCTCTTTCTCTCTTTCACTCTCTGACTCCCCTTTTCCTCACTCATTCGCTTATCTTTGTTTTCTATAGTCATGTATCGTTGCCAACTTATTGTCGATCAGCCGTTTTATGTGTGTATCTCTTTCCATTTCATCTTATAATTATTCCCTCTTTCCCTATCTATCTATTTATCTATCTTACCTCTTCTCCTTTCTTCCTTTCTCTCCCCCCACATTTTTTCTCTATCTCTCTCCCCTCCCAATATCTGTTAAATTCCTCCCTCTATCTCCCTCCCTATCCATTCCTCTCTCACCCTCCTTCTCTCCCCATCCCTCTATCCCTCTACCCTTCCATTTCTACCCTCCCCACCCCAATCCCACCCATCCTTTTCTCTCTTTGTACCGCTTTGTGACCACTCACCAAAGCCCACAGGGAAAACCCAATTGCTGACCAGCGCGTCCATTGTTGAGGGAAGTCCAGCCCGTGTTGTCTGCACTAACGAGATTATCTCCGGAGCCCAGGCACCGATACTGCGGCCCTGCTGCATAAGTACAAGCCTTGCGATACCTCAACCCACTTAAAAACGAAGACGATAGGCAAAGAAGTCATAGACTCTGCACCGGCGTCCAATCATAGCTCTATCCTAGACTTCCGTAGCCAATAAGCCATCAGATATACCCATGCCTTGAAGGCTTGAAAACGTCAAACATTATCATTGTGTGAAGCGCAAATACTCTAATACCTCCGGAGAGTCCATGGGCGACCCTTCTGCGTTAATGGTCAAGGGAGCGGCGCCGGGAAAGCTGTGAAAGCTGTGAAAAGCCACTGGACGTTGGAGGACTTCTGTTGCATGTGACATGAGTCTTCTCAGATTGGGGGGGATGGGTGAGGGGAGAACTGACTCAATTTGTAGAGCGTTGATCTCCCAATCGAGAGGTCCGCGGTTCGAAAACCATTATCCATCAAGAATACATTTTTTGTCCAATTTCGTCGCCAACTGGTTGGGTCGGTGTCAGTAGTATGTGATTAGCTGAAAAAACCTGTAAATCTGTAGTACAATGGATCCCAGTTGTAAATTTGTAGTACAATGTATCCCAGTTGTAAATTTGTAGTACAATGGATCCCAGTTGTAAATTTGTAGTACAATGGATCCCAGTTGTAAATTTGTAGTACAATGGATCCCAGTGGTAAATCTGTAGTACAACGTATCCCAGTTATAAATCTGTAGTACAATATATGCGCCGAAAGATGACAGTCTTAAAAAATTATAATTTTATGAAAATACACAGTCATATTTTTTGTTTATTAACTTACAAAATGTTCTGGAAAAACTGTAGCGAAGTAAGTACTTATCAATAGATTCCTTTTAGAAACATATTAGAGTCCTCTTAATCTTTTTTTTTCCTCCTCCTGTTTAAAAAAATGAATTGGCAGAAACACCTTATTAGTTTACCTGTTTTTATGCAATCAACGAAAGATAATATTATTGCGTACATGCATTGATCGTTTAAAAACATCGCTTGTAGCGTCCTTATAAAAAGGAAAATTACCGCCCACTTAGTACACATACTCATTTTGTATCCAAAAAAATACTCCACTTATAAAAAATTAGAAAAAGAATAATAACATGTTTTACCAGGAATAAGTTGCCATACCTACCACTTATACCGTATAAGAAATCAATAATCTATTTTTATAGATCTTGTCGACTAAAAAAACGTTACCTTTTAGAGAATAACACACTGGTTAATAGGTTGGTTAAAGTGCGAGAGGAATTAGGGACAGATAGAGCGAGTGAGATAGAGAGGAAAATGGTGAAAGAGAACACGTGAGAGATAGGGAGAGAGAGAGAGAGAGAGAGAGAGAGAGAAGGAGAGAGAGAGAGAGAGAGAGAGAGAGAGAGAGAGAGAGAGAGAGAGAGAGAGAGAGAGAGAGAGAGAGAGAGAGAGAGAGAGAGAGAAAGAGAGAGAGAGAGAGAGAGAGAGAGAGAGAGAGAGAGAGAGAGAGAGAGAGAGAGAGAGAGAGACAGAGAGACAGAGAGACAGAGAGACAGAGATAAAGAGATCTCGATCGATACAGAACAAACTAAAGGACTGGTAATTCACTTTTTAAGAGGCCCATCTTAACATCACTGAGTATGACGTCATTCGGATCCTCCTTATGCCGGAAGCCAGGCAGACGCCAGACTTTCCTTCAGAAACTGTCCATCTTTTATACGTTTTCTTTACAATGCTTTCTATGTCTTAACATCCTGAGCTCCCTTTAGATACATACACTTCACATGTTAAACCCACAATCCTTTAGTACGCTTCTCTTCTTTATAAGGCTTTTTTTTTAAACACATCCTCGTCTCCTTTAGAAAATGTAATTCTTTACACTGCTTCTTTACAATACTTTGTTTATTTCTATAAAATGTAGTTGGGATTGTCGTTGTTTTTTTTTTTTTCTTTTTAATGTCGTTAATGCTTTTTACTTCTTATCTTGTGTTTTACCTTTCTTGTATACATTTTGCTATGTGTTTTGTTTCTTTTTTTTTTTTACACAACGCTTTATACAGATTTCGCGTATTCATCATCTTTGTGTCTATACTTTCGTCATTAATATCTCATTACTGCTCTATTCTCTTAGACTTTGGTCTAAAGCTTTCTTAACCCCCACTGTTGTACTTTTTACTGAAATGCATACTTTTCTTTGTTTATGTAAAGACAAGGGACCATTGGACATACCTATTAAAGTACTTGTCCTGTTATGATGGTAGCCACGTTCTCACTCTGTCAGACAAAAATTTTAGACCCGTCCGCGATAGAGGGCATGTAATTTAATCCAAAATTTTAATGTGTAACTTATAAGAATCTTCTAGTAAGCTCGTGAAGCAATATCAACTGCTGACAAGTGGGACATTTTTAGTGTTTAAAAAACACAACATGTAGCTAACAAACGAAAAAAAATACATCTACAAAACAAACTGACGTTTCTGCTGTTCAAACATAAGAGGTATCTTCAACATCTTTTTTTAAATCACACGCCATATAGCCTAGCTGTTAAAGTTCGACTTTATGAAACTAACAAACCAAAACAACTGCCCAGTATCTTCCAAGTCCGCTAAAGAGTTAAGCTGATCAAATTGAATCTTTAATAAACCATCAATCTAAGTAACCGCTTGCATATCTTCGCAGTGTAAGGTATAGAGTATAGACAACTTACTCACTTTAGACATTTAGAAAACAGCAAGCCTAGAAACTACCAGTATCTTCTTTCGGACAAAGTGGAAGAATGGGTTATTGTTTTAGTCAAATTGACAATATGTATGCATAGCCTAGTTTTTGATATTGAAGGTTAAATAAATCAACAAATCGAAGTAACAACCAGTATCATTATCTTAAAACAGCCTAGATACTCAACCTGCACGCTAAGAAACCAATAAACTCGGCAACTGCCTGCCCTGCATCTTCTTTGGAACGGACCCCAGCAAGCAATTAAACTGCATGCGGGCATGTGGAAGCCCACAGCTTAGCCAAGCCTTCCAGAAATTGATCAGGGCTTTGCAGACTTTGGACGCCGGGAAGCCGATGACAAATTGCCGGCGACGAGGAACGAGGAACGCGGGAATAATTGGAGGACGGAATCTAGATCTCTAGACCTAGCGTTTTGGGGCAGTCGATAAATTTTCGGGCTCTGGAAGACTAGAGGAGATCCGGCTATAGTTTTGTAGGGAAGAAGATCCACCAGGTTGCTTTCCTTCTTAAGTCGTCAACTACGCTACATCGGAGAGTTTGGTAGGGAGGAACATCTACCACGTTCCTTAGTTTCTTAAGTCATCAACTTCGCTTTATTGAAGAGTTTGGTAGCGAAGAATATCCACCAGGTACCTTTGCCACGGGGGGTCGCTTTGTTTCTGTATTTCTTAACGTTTGACGGTAGCAAATGTTCCATATCGTGGACGGGTTCCTTGACTAAGGTCTGGTAATATCGAGAGTGCCGTTTTGTTTTAGCCAAACAATATTATACTGACAACGATCCATCTTAACAGGGTTTTTACAGAGGGATACAATCTGAACAAAACATTCGTGCTTGGATGTTTTTTCGTTAATATTTCTTTTATCTCTCTTCAAGTCGTTCTATCCAAAGTCCAAATTGAAATTTGAAATTGTTGGGATTATATCTTCCATGTAAAGTAAAACTTTTACGGGTTTGTACATTGAATGACTTAGCCTTATTAGTTAAACAAAGCATGGTGGCCCAAGGGGACTTCAAAATGGAAGTTTCATAATTAGAACATACTACCAGGCAAAAATATTTGTCTCGTTTTGTCACTTACCCGTTGCATCAGTATGTACAATGTTGTACAATGATGGGGTGAGAAAAAAGCCCTAACATCCCCGCTTTGACTCTGCGTGGGAGAACGTAAACTTGTCAGACATCATTCTTGTGACCTGCCCACAACATAGCCTACTTGCTAACGTTATATACTGGAAACCAAAAAACCAGCCGAGCACATTAATAAAAGGAAGCTGTATAGATTCCATCTTGGCTTGCCTATACTATAATTATTCGTTTGTTCCTTAGAGTCCAACGTCAGCATTATATACGCTATATTGTGGACGGACTCCAAGACTAACATCTGACAATTTCATGTGCTGGCTCAAAGAAGGGAGACTAGACATGGAGTTTTGCCTCAGCAGGTCACACTATACTGACACCGACCCAACCAATTGGAGAAACAAATTCGACAAATACATATTTTCACGGATCGTGAGTTTCGAACTGGGGATTTCCCAATTGTGAAACCTTCACTCTACCACTTGACCCAGTTCGCCCCCCCCCCCCCTTTTTTTTTCCTCCTTACTTCTACAACAATCCTGCCAACACAGTCAGCAGCTGCTATTGGTAACCCCACCCTCTGACGTCAATTCACGCTATGTGAATACGGAGATATGTAGTTTATTAATGTATTTTTGTGTGTGTTTTTTTTCACCAGTAGCATAGTCAGCTCCTTCTTTGTTGCTGTGGTTTTGTCTTTTATATAACAAAAGCCCTAACGTATTTACGTTTGCGTAAGCTCCCTAAACCATCGGGCATCGCATTATTAGATAAATTAATGTCATTTTTTCAAAAGCAATTATCTCGGGACAAACTCTCTAGTTTAGTTATGTCATTTTGGGTATTTTTCTTTACAATTCTCTCTAAGCTTCCTCTCTCTATCTTTTCCTCTTTCTGTCTCTTTCGGCGTCTGTCTCTAGTCTCTTTCTGTCTCTCTATCTCTCTTTATTTCTTGAGCTCTCCCCCTCTCTGTCTCTGTCTCTCTCTCTCTGTCTGTCTCTGTCTGTCTCTCTCTCTCTCTCTCTGTCTCTCTCTCTCTCTCTCTCTCTGTCTCTCTCTCTCTCTCTCCCTCCCTCTCTCTCTCTATCCCTCTCTCTCTCTCTCTCTCTCTCTCTCTCTCTCTCTCTCTCTGTATATATCTCTTTTCCTCTTCTCTGTCTGTCTGTCTGTCTGTCTGTCTGTCTGTCTCTCTATTTTTCTATTTCTATCTTTCTCTGTCATATCCTCCCTCTCGTTCTCTTTTTTCTCTCTGTATGTATCTGCTACACAGAAGGAAAAAAAATTACTTGAACAAGCCAATTTTACAGACATGCAGCTTTAAAAGAAAAAACAATAACTGTGTTCAATTGGTACTTAGTACTGTTTCAATCAGGATAAAAAGGAGAGAAAGAACAAACTGGTTTCATTGTTAAATTAGATCTATAAAGAGGCTAATGTGCCTATATTATTGTATGTGATGTATGCAAGTAATAATACTACAATTTGCGCAGCTGCCTGCTAATTTAAAATCGATAATGCTGTAACAATGTCACTGATCCCCTTTTACGAAAAAGGATTACATTATGTAAGAGCGCGGATGTATTTATCACTTAGGTGTATGAAAATAGAACTACAAAACACACGACCAAGTAGTTAGCAATATCGCAAACTATTAGCTTTGAACCAAGTCACCTAGTTGGATACCAGGTGTGAATGTTGCTGACTGCTGTATATTGTCTGACCCATAAATCGTGTAGTTAGACCAGCTAAGTTTTTTTTAAATCATTATTATGACAAAGTTTATTACAATGTTATTGTCACCCTATCCTAGATTTTGCGGAATTTACGAATGGGTGTCTATATATCATTATTATTATTATTATTATTATTATTATTATTATTATTATTATAGCACCACCTTTGTGTAGTGGTTATGCGTATTATTATTATTATGTATTATTATTATTATTATTATATTATTATTATTATTATTATTATTATTACATGATACATGTACACGTGCGACGTTAGATCAAAAAGTTTGTTAAAAATCGTCCAGAGTTAGCAATGGAAACAACTAAACATGGAGCTTAAGTTCAAAAATGCTTAGCTTAGATACCCGACCAAGAGCTTCCACTATTACAAACTAGTCAGTCCACACTCTAAGTTTATCACGCCTCTCTACTGTACTTACAACCCTAAGTGTGTGTGTAGGTGTAAGATCGGCGGGGCTAAGGTTATGTTTATTGGCGTGTGAAACATGAATCAATATTTATGTTACAAAAATAATAAGAGGAAAATTATGTGACTTGGATAGATCTTGAAACGCACACACCATAGTGTTGAAGGACGATCGATTACAAAGCGTTGTCATGGTTTGTTTCGGATGATTTCTTAACGTCTAACTTCAACAAATAGAGGAAATAGGGTACGGATCTAAAGAATTGATTCCAAAAAGTGTATGGTATCTACTCGCCTAGACATAACAAGGATACAAATCACGCTGTACTATGTATATGAGTATACATTTTGCAGTGTACAATTTCCCTTTTAATCGTGTGATATGTTGTCACAAACCGAGACCTGAGTCATGGAATCCCCGTACTCTCTGTTTGTGGCAGTACATTTTGTCAGACGTTAGTCTTGGCGCCCGTCCACAGTATAGCATATTCAGTGCTGACATGAGACGTTCAGCAACTTCTTCTCACCTTGTAAAAAAGGTCTAAATTGATACAGTCGCCGTTATCACTACCCCAAATCTAACGACCTAGGGTAGAGTGCACAAACATGTCGTAGCTTAGTATCGTCATAAGCCTTTTTATTCTTATATTATTGTTACTACGAGACGTAAACTACGCCTTTCTTGTGCATTGTAACCTTAGAGCTCTACAAACATCGCAGTAGCTTACATAACAAGATGGGTTTTACTGAATGCTCATTGGTTCCCTGAGTCTAGGATAGAGCTATGATTGGACGCCGTTGCCGATTTGTCTACCGATCGTCTCCATTGTGGCTACGGGTCTAGACATCGCAATACCTCCAATTTTGTACTCACAAATCCTTGAGCTATTCCTTCACACTGACAGTTTTCTCTTTACCACCGACGCCCAACGCCATGCCACGGTACTAATCCGGCTTAGTGCTTTGATTTTCCTTAAATCCAGTTTATATGGGGGAAGCCTAGTCTTGCTCACCCATCTTAGCTCAATTAACTGTGATCCTCGCTTGGTTTGGGGGGAAGGTACGGGGGAGGGGGAAAGCCTGGGGGGAGGAGAGGGAATGCCTGGGGTGGGGGTGTGGGGGAAGCCCGGGGAGGGGGGAGGGGGGCACAGTACAGCCGTTATAATCCCCAGGGAGACATCGGATTAAATTATCATTCCCTGAAGACACGGGTGTGGTCGAGTTGTAGTTGAGTTGGTTTAACACCAACATCAGCACTATGAAGGCTGTAGTGTGGGTGGGCCTCAAGACTGACGTCTGACAATTTTATGTGCTGCCACACACGAGACAGGACGGGGATACCATGACTCCTGTCTCAGGCGGTAACATTCAAATGACACCGAGCCAACAAATAGGGGACGATATCACCAGGGCTCGAACAACGGATCTACTGCGTCGGAAGCCGGTGTTCTACCTTAGAGCTAACGCGCCCTTGAGGCACGGGGGTTTTCTAGTCGCTATTTGCCTCCGTAACTCTAAGGGCATAGCTTTTCCTATTTGACGTTGGATGAAAATCCCTTACCTATCGAGTTCACTTTTCCTATTAATTTTTGTTCCGATATTGCATATCCTAATTTGTGATCAACGACGACAGTGTCATGATCACGGCCAGCAGGTATGGACTTTTTTTCTGATCAAGCGTTGTCTATGTCAGTTTTTGATTGAGCTAAATGTTATTGATGTCACTTCAAATTCCTTTAGAACTCACTTCGATTAAAATATCTATATCCAAGACTTACGGAGGCAACGGAAAATTCGAGGTAGACCACACGTGCATGTGAATTAGATATAAAAGGAGCAGAGCAACCAACAGCAAAAAGGTTTCTAATTACGTACTTACACTTTTAGATAGTTTTTTCCATTTCTTCTTAATATCCCTACGTTGGATAACAGTTCGTCTTCCTTTCATACCCTTATACTTTTGGCCATGATGTTTCAACATCAGACTGTGCCATAAACGCCTTAATAAATGTATGCATTGCTCTCTGGGTAATCAATCTAGGACACGGCGTTAAACTAAGAGAAAGAGAGAGATAGAGAGACAGAGAGAAAGAGAGAGAGACATAGAGAGATAGAGAAAGGAAGAGAAAGAGAGAGAGAGAGAGAGAGAGAAAGAGAGAGAGACATAGAGAGATAGAGAAAAGAAGAGAGAGAGAGAACGAGAGACAGAGGGGGAGAGAGAAAGAGAGAGAGAGAAAGAGAGAGAGAAAAAGATAGAAAAAGAGAGAGAGGGAGAGAGAGTATTATAAAGATAACATATTTCATCCTGCAAAGAACAAAGAACTGAAAGCTTCAAAAGAATCTCTCTTGCATCGCTTGTTATCTTAGTATCTATGCCAATGTGTGCACTTTTAATACACTTGTATCGCCGTCTCCACGGAACAGTAGAGTTCTATCCCCTGCTTATTTCCATAGGACATAGAACAGAGCACAATCAGGCTTCCGCCTTGGTGAGTACCTGTCTAAGCAAAGCTACTCACTCAGGTGAAAAACTCCGCCAAGCTGTGCTCACTGTGACCTCAAACAAAACCACTTTTTTCGAAAAATCATACTCTCTCTCTCTCTCTCTCTCTCTCTCTCTCTCTCACCCTCTCTTTTTTCTGTCTCGCTCATTATCTCTCTCTTTCTCTATCTCTCTCTCTCTCTCTCTCTCTTTCTCTCTCTCTCTCTCTTTCCCTTTCTCTCTCTCTCTCTCTCTCTCTCTCTTCTCTCTCTCTCTGTCTGATCTACAGCAGGTGTTGCTCTCTATATAATACTCAAGTTACTTCTTTTGGCCCATCCCATCCTGTTTTGCCTCTACCTGTCTGTGTCTATATATTTCTGATTTTATCTATCCATCTCTCTGTCATACTCTCTGTCCATATGCTATTCTGACAGGTGTTTTTTTTCTTTATGTCACTCAATCAGTCTGTCTGTTTATTCGTCCGTCCGTCTATCTGTTAGACTATTTGCATGTCTATGTGTCTGTCTATCTATCTCTCTATCTGTCACTCTCTCTCTATGTCACTCTCTTTCTCTTTCTCTCCCTCACTTTTTTACTCTCGCCCTCTCTCTCCCTCTCGATCTCTCTCTCTCTCACTCTCTCTCTTTCTCTCTCTCTCTCTCTCTCTCTCTCTCTATCTTTCTCTCTCTATTTCTCTGACATGTGGTTCTTTACACCGTTGCTTCACATTTCCTTTCTTTTTCTCCTTACATAACCACTTGTTCCCTCTTTCCCCACTATCTCCCTTTTTTTTTCACCAGCAGCTGTTGCTTTCTACATTATAGTATCAACTTACTTCTGTTGGCCTATCCCAATTTTTAAACATCTGTCTGTCTGCCTGTGTGTCTTTCGACCCATTTTCTGTCTGTTTGTCTATTGGTCTATCCGTCTGTATGTAGGTCTGTTTATCTCTGTCTCTCTAATTCTTATTCTTTCTCTCCCTTTCTCTCTCTCTACATATCTCTCTCTTTCTCTGTCTGTCTGTCTGTCTGTCTGTTTGCATGTCTGTCGTCTGTCTGTTTGTCTGTTTGTCTGTCTGTCTGTCTGTCTGTCTGTCTGTCTGTCTGTCTGTCTGTCTCTCTCTCTCTCTCTCTCTCTCTCTCTCTCTCTCTCTCTCTCTCTCTCTCTCTCCCTCTCTCTCTCTTCTCTCCCTCTCTCTCTTTCTCTCTCTCTATATCTCTCTCTCACTCACCTGCTAATCCAACCACCTTTTAAACGTTCACTTTTAGTCAAAACAGTGTACAACTACAAGTTTAGTGTAGAAAAGGAATACGCTATTTTTGGCGTAAGTTTGGCGTTCGGAAATTCCACCTATCTTCCCTCGTTGGTTGCGTAAAGTAAGTGCATTATCTCTGTCGTACCTTTCCGCTTAGGTAATACTGTGGATGTTTGCCAAAAGGTTCCTCAAAGTAAGATAGGAAATTGAAGCTTGCTGAGTACTATGTATTAGGTTTACGAGGAAGCAAAGTAGGTACTGTGAAAACACAATAGAGAATGGCAATAAGAAAGATTTGCTTGGAGAGATAAATAGATAACGAAAAAGATAGAAAGATAGAAAGAGAAAAAAGAGACTGAGAGAACTTTTTTTAGACCAAAGATATCTTATTTTACAAAAAAGATGAGAGAATTCAATAGTGAGCGCACTAAGCACGGCTGAATATGATACCATTGCGGTACAAAAAATCGCATTTATCCGTTTTTTCTATGATCGTTTGTTTCTTCCTTCTGAATTAATTTATTGTTCACCTAGATTGTTAGTTAAGGTGGAAGGTTTAGAACCAGGATCGAAGCTGTATAGAACACTGGGTATAAAACAGTGTTGATGTAGAAATTAGAAACGGATTAATCATTTTACCACCTTATTTTCGGCCGTAAATACAGCGTCGCGATAGTTTGATTTAAAAAAAAGGCTTAGGGCGAGTCTTAAACTACTGCCACGTTGTATTTACAGCCCCTGGTGGTGTTCTTAAGAGTAACTAGTGAGGGAGATACTGTAAAAAACAAAACTAAAACAAGAAAAAAAAGTCAGCAGCATAAATTTAAACTCTCACTCATAAAGAAAGTATATTAAGCTAGTTATTCGATTGGTGCGTTGAGTATATGAGAAACAATAGTAAATATATAATTATATAGTATTATAGTAAAACAAAGTATACAGCTATGGCGAAGTGAGTTGTTGAAGGATGAGTACACCAATGGAATTAGTAATAGTAATAGAATAAAAATAAATTTGGCCCATGGTATACATTACCCATTTATCGTTTAATACAGTTAAATATGGATTCATTAAATCAATAAATCATAAGAGAGAGAATAAGAGAGAAAGAAAGAGAGAGAGAAAGAGAGAGAGCGAGAGAGAGAGAGAGAGAAAGAGAGAGAGAGGGAGAGAGAGAGAGAGAGAGGGGGGGAGAATACAGGAAGACAAAGAGGCACAGCGAGACACAGAGAGAAAGACAGAGATCAGGAAGTAAAATAAGATCACTACGGAGCTGCGTGCAAGATTCAATACCCACAAATAAGAATAATTGCAGTAATTAGGATCTATTTGGATGCAGGAAACGCAAAACAAAACACAAAAAGGACAGAACAAAACGCTGGATCTGATCGAGGAAAGAGTTTGCCATGACTTTAACACAAATAGGATTTGACAAGGGTCTTTTTTTTTAGATCCCTGACAAGGTAAATGTGTATCCAGTAACGAGCATTATAAACCAACAGAACATTTCCCTGTCTAAAAATAGCCACTGGACCTGCCATAGTAATTGCTCTCTTAGGGCTTATTAGAGATCTTGTGATGACCGGGCCCATAGCAAAGTGCAGACCATTGGCAAAGGAATCCACAGCGGCGTCCAATCATAGCTCTATCCTAGACGTAACGAGCCAATGAACAATCAGAAAATCCAATGCCTAACGGTCGTAATTATGCCGTCCGTTATGTTTTTTGGGATCGCAAATTCTATGTTTAGACGCTTAGATCTGTTGTTTTTTGCTAGCAAGAGTTTGCATTAGCCACAGATATAATTTAACGTTTAGCTTCGTTATCCCTATGCGAGGGTGAACTGGTCTAACTGATATGGCTTTATTTTCCTAAGCGGGAGGTCTGCGGTTCGAAATTCACGATTGGTAAAAAAAAAATTGTATGTCCGATTTTGTCCGCGACGTGTTTGGTCTTTGTAAGTATTGTGTGACCGCTAAGACATAATTCATTGTCACTGTGAAGCAGAACGCCTTATTGTCATACGTTAGTCTTGGGACCCATCCACAATGCAGCCTCTATATATGCTGACATTCGACGTTAATCAATCAACATTTACCCGTTATTGTTGGTCGTGGCCAGGGGTCTGGACCAGTTCCAGATATATATAGACGGTTAGGTTCCGTTATGCGCAGCCACGCATCGGATGAGCAAAAATCAATAACATGCAATGTTTGGGTTTAATTCTAGAAGTAGGACAGGATCAAATGTGGGGTTTGATGTTATAATTAAGTTCATGTTACAGAATGGTGATTCAAAGGGGATGGGGGATAAACCGCTAGTTTCTCTCTCGTTTTGGAGAGGGATTGGGGAGGGTGAACTGGCGCAAATGGTAGAGCGTTTGTCTTCCATATCGGAAGGTCCCTGGTTCGAAACCCACGATCGATCAAAATTTTGTGTGTCCGATTTTTTCCCGGCTTGTTGGGTGGGTGTTATTATAATGTGATCGGTTGGTACAGTGTGGTGTCCTGCACTGTCTATGTGTCACTGCATGTTAAATTGGAAGGTGTCAGTATTGGAATCCATCCACAGAATAAATTATGTAGTGCTTACGTTGGACACTGAACAACGAACTCAGATTCAAACTTAAACTGCTCCATTTTAGATGTATACACATGATTATTGTAAATAGGGGTGGTGCTAAACAACAAAAAATCCTTTCAATTAGAACACGTTAGGGATAATTGTAAAAAACGTATTTAATTTCATTAGAGTAAGAGCCTGTGATGTTTTAACTGTCACAGGGATTTATGACGGGCATTTAAGTTTCCCGCACTACAATCATGTAATTAAGTCAAAATTCTCTTTTTGACAAAAGATAAAAGACATTTATTAATAATATTATTTTTTCAAAATCCTTAATGTAAAACAAATAATACTTGCTATGTGTTGTCATGTTTTGTGATGTTTGCCATTGTATTCCCTTAAAAAATGCAATAAAGAAACACAATAAAATGCTTATGTTGAAAGACTAAATACTTTATGATTTGATGAAACTTTTATACGGGTTTTAATTGTGTTTTTAGCATTTAGACTGTTTTGTTTTGGTTTTATTATTTTTCCAAAAATAGGGGTACATTTTTATTTAAATAAAATCATTGAAAACAATGGTGGTATGGATCTGTATGCCTAGAGAAGCGAAAAAAAAAACTATAATAGGCACAGGTTACGAAAAAAGAAACATAGAGTGTTTGTCAAAGTAAGATTGAGTGGGTCGGTGAAATAACATGGGAGAAAAATGGGAAAAACGTAACTAATGTGACTGGGGAAATGAATTGCTCTAATCTGTTTCTTTCGATTTATCTCTATTACTTACTATTGTCTACCTGTCTCTTATTCTTTTGCCTGTCTCTTATTCTCTTATTCTTATGTTTTTGTTGTTTGTTTTTTTTTTTTATTTATTTAAAGGGGTGCATCTATATCCTCCCGGTGTTTACTGAAATTGTTTGTACATTTTCCTTTTTCTGTCTATGACTTGCATTGGTGATTCATTCTTTCAGTCTCTTTCTCTGTTTCTAATTGTTTGTTTTTTTTTTGTTTCTCTCTATCTATGGCTCTCTATCTGTCTGCCTGTCTGTCTGTCTGTCTGCATGTGTGTCCGTCTACCTGTGGGTCTGTCTGTCGGTCTTGTCGGTGCGTCTGTCTGTCTGTCTGTCTGTCTGTCTGTCTGTGTGTCTGTTTCTCTCTCTCTCTCTCTCTCTCTCTCTCTCTCTCTCTCTCTCTTTTCCCTCTCTGTCTCTACACGCTTTCTATAGCTCTGTCTATCTGCTCAGCCCTTAGTTCATCAATCATTCTCCTACCCCTGCACCCGCATACAACTCGGCGATCTGTTTCCCTCCAAGCCCTATCGCATTCTTTGACCGCCGATCTGAGTATGTGTGTAATGGGTACTTTGCGATAATGACACTCATAACAAAACGGAGACGGTAAATAATGAAATCTTCACCGTCCAATCACGACTCTACTTATGTCTGTCGGAGCCAATTAGCGATCATAAATCCCCATGCCTAAAGGGTGGTAAGTACAACATTAACATCGCGATACTTACGACATGTCGTAAGTCTATTTTTTCTTATATCTTAAGACGAGTTGTAAGCGTTCCACAGGGACTTGATTAAGTCAATTATAATCGCCGTGTGGGTCGCAATGTCTTTGTATTGTTGCTCTTCAAACCTGGTGTTGGTTTGTTGTGCTCACTTGTACTGCGCTCTAACAGTTGGCTAGGTGCACACGCGCGGGGTCTGACAAAAACACTGTATCCTAACCTAGCAAGCGCTAATCTTGGATTTCTCGCTAGGGGAGGGGGGGGGGAAGAGAGAGAGATAGAGAGAGAGATAGAAAGAGAGAGAAACAGAGTGATAGAGAGGAACGGAGAGAAATTTAGAGGTAGATTGGTAACTACGTATTAAATAGACAGCGCGGGCGAGAGAGAGAGAGAGAGAGAAAGAGAGAGAGAGAGAGAGAGAGAGAGAGAGAGAGAGCGCATCTATGAGAGAGGGAAAGAGGTGGAGAAAGAGAAGAGAGAGAGACAGAGACACAGAACAAGAAAGTGGAAGAAATGAGAAACACATGGAAAGAAGCAAAAATATATTTATAGATTGAGAGATAGATGTACAAAGAAATAGGGAAAGAAAGAAAGACAAATACATTCAGACAAAGACAGAAACAGGCAATCACAGAGACAGAAATAGAGAGAGGGAGAGACAAAGAGAGAGATAGAGAGAGAAACGAATAAAGTATGATAGAGATAGACAGAGATATAAAGATAAAAAGCGAGAACCGAGAAAGATATGAAGAAGGGCCAAATTTAGAAACAGCACCATTACTGCCAACTCTACCAACCACCAAACGGCTCAACTAACCCAAAAAATTTAAACTAAAAACACTTACAACATACGCTTTTTTGTCGTCAGTCTGGAAGTAGTGCAGCCCCTATCTCCACTGGCACTGGTCCAAGGCTAGGCCTGGAAGTCCAGCCATCTGGAAGTTATTGTGGCCAGTGTTACATATATATCTCTCTATCTTTCTATTTATCTGCCATTGTCTCTCTCTTTCTCTTTTCTTTCTCCCAGTGTAGGTGTCTATGTGTCCTTTGTATCTTCCTCTCTCTCTCTCTCTCTCTCTCTCTCTCTCTCTTTCTCGTCTTCTCACCGGGCTCGCTCTCATTACTTCTCTCTCCTTCTCTCTTTTATAATAATCCATATGTCTTTAATCTTTCACAATCTCTATATCTCAGTTTCTATATGTCTGTCTGTCTGTCTATGTGTCTGTCTGTCGGTCTGTCTATTTGTCTGTCTTTCCGTCTGTCTATCTGACTGTCTGTCTGTCTGTCTCTCCGTCTCTCTGTTGGTCTGTAAGTGTAAGTGTCTTTAACACCCACCTGTATTCCAATCCATTTTTCACACTCTCTGTTTCTGTATTTATGTGCTTTGTCTCTGTGTCTTTCCCTCTCCCTCCCTCTGTCTTTCTGAGCATGTCTCTAATTTTTTTCTGACTTTCATTTTACCTTTTTTTGCAATCCATTTCTGTCTTTCTTTATGTTTTTGTGTATGCGTGTGTGTATGTATTGCGTTATAATTAAATTATACATTATTATTTTACACACTAACTCTCATTTATTCATAGTAAAATTATACGCTCACAGAGAGAGAGACAGACATACAGACAGACAGACACACACACACACACGGACAGACAGACACACACACAGACAGGTAGGCAGGCATGTCACAATATCTAATTCAATTATACCGAGTGTGGTAACAAGAAAGAAAGGAGGCGATAGATAGATATTGAAAAAGAAAGAGCGAGAGATAGAGATACAGGCAGACATGTCACAGTATCTAATTCAATTATACCGAGTGTGGTATATGAGGTAACATCAACATTATTGACTTACTGTTTATTCTGAAGAAGAGGGAAAGGCAGGCCCAGCAGGAAGTGGTATGACGACATAAAATAGTGGACAGGGACCCATATACATGTGAACCTCAGACTGGCGCAGGATCGTTTGACATGGAACACCAACCTTGAATCGGGAGGGCACAATGACCACATTCTGAACAAAAATAGCTTGTACATGTATAGAGAACTAATTGCAATGCAACTACATGCATACTTTTAGCAGCTAGTACTTTTGTTGACTTTATAGCAGCTAGTAATTTTGTTGTCTTTCTTTTTTTTCTTACGTTGATGTTGTTGTTTTTGCTGTTGCTGTTGTTTTTGTTGCTGTTGTTGTTGTGTTAGTTGTTGCTAAAATTGTTGTTGCAGTTGTTACTGCTGTTGCTGTTGTTGGTTTTGATGTCGTTGTTGCTCTTGTTGTTGTTGTTGTTGTTGTTGTTGTTGTTGTTGTTGTTGTTGTTGTTGTTGTTGTTGTTGTTGTTGTTGTTGTTGTTGTTGTTGTTGTTGTTGTTGTTGTTATTGCAGATAAAGTGCGGCTGTTTAAAGACTTGGGGCCCCAGTTTAACATAAGTGACATCAATTATGTAATTATGGTCATGACGTTGGTTTCATCTACAAATTTAGAAAATGATTTTGGTCTCGTTTTGCCTTTCTCTTTCTTTGTTGGTCTATCTATCATGTGTCTCTCTTTATCTCTCTGTCTCTCTGTATCTATCTATGCCGTTCTCTCTTTCTCCCTCTACCTGTCTATCTTTTGCTCTCTTTCTCTTTTTTTATCACCACCTCTCTTTTTGTGTTTCGTTTCATCAGTTTCTGCCTCATCAAATTTCTGCACTGTTGATTTAAAATTACCTTCACACAATCCAAAAGTTTGAAAGCTATGGATCTAAAGCTAAATATTTTAAATAATTTGTAAAAAACAAACAAACCAACAAACATGCTAAGCTTACACTGCCGAGGTATTGGAACGGTATTTTCCGTTAAAGATATATTTAGCGCTTTTGCCAATGCGGAAATCCTTCATAAAATTGAACATGAGATGAACAAAAATTTAATCACGTTACAATGAATACGTGAAATCCAATCATACGCTCGTCAACTTAAATAATTTTGTTCTCCTTTGATTGAATTGATTTTTCGGAGTTTTCCGTTTGTGGAAATCCCGTGTTTTGTTTGCAATGAATAGCTGAGTACCAGCGAAACATGAAAAGTTAATTAATTTTAACAATAAGCCCATATATCGACCACTGGTATTCACAGCGTGTTTTAAATTTGTTCAATTCTCAGGGAATCCTAAACTAGGGAACTGAAATATTCCGGAAGTAAACTCCTATAAATAGTCACTGTGACTGATAGTTGACATGTAGACATAACTGTGAGAAATATAACCATTGCGGTTGCCAGATCCATATTCGTGTCTGCTATCCGAGATGAGATAGATATTTTTGGCATCAGGTTATTCTACTTTGTAGGAAGTCATCAGAAGTAAGGCTTCTTAATGAACAGGGTTCCATTGTACATAAACGTAAGCCTATGCTTGTAAATCTAGAGCACTATTTACTAAGCTTTCCGCCGACAATGGCTGGTGTTATTCTCTGTCTAGTACTGCTCTAGATTTACAAGCATAGGCTTACGTTTATGTACAATGGAACCCTGTTCATTAAGAAGCCTTACTTCTGATGACTTCCTACAAAGTAGAATAACCTGATGCCAAAAATATCTATCTCATCTCGGATAGCAGACACGAATATGGATCTGGCAACCGCAATGGTTATATTTCTCACAGTTATGTCTACATGTCAACTATCAGTCACAGTGACTATTTATAGGAGTTTACTTCCGGAATATTTCAGTTCCCTAGTTTAGGATTCCCTGAGAATTTAACAAATTTATATACCAGCGGTCAATATATGGGCTTATTGTTAAAATTAATTAACTTTTCATGTTTCGCTGGTACTCAGCTATTCATTGCAAACAAAAACTTTCCGCCGACAATGGCTGGTGCTATTCTCTGTCTAGTACTTTAGCAATGAACAAAATTAAGATGCTTACACTGAATCTATCTTGTTGGGTTTCGAGGAGCGTTATGCCTTTCAGCCTCCAGCTCTGAAGTCTTAGCCATTTTGCGGTGATCTTCCATTAAACGCTTAGCAGTTATTTACGATGCTGCCCAAGGTAATGAAAGCGGTCCGCACTCTCTAATCTCTAATTTATCCATCGTCTTCGTTTTCGCTCTGTGTCCCGTTATTTCAAGACCTCTAATATGGTATACTTAAGAGACCCACCTGGGATCGGGAAGTGAACCAAAATGCGGAGATACTGAAAGCCGTAAACATACTCTAAAGTAGCTATCGTCTTTGTTTGTTGGTATCTACCTACTTTTCTCAAGACCTCTAATATTATGCTACCACTCCGTGATGCTTAAGACCTCGACTTGGGAAGAAAACCAAAATGTTATCGTCTTCGTTTGTTGGTATATACCTCCTTTTCTCAAGACCTGTAATATGCTATCACTCTGTGATGCTTAAGACCTCGACCTGCGAAGGAAACCAAGATGCGGAGATAATGGAAAGGCAGCGCATTGTTCAGACACATCTCCAAGATGCTCAGTGAATGTTCTGATGACGCCAAACCCAGGCTGGCGGAATGCGCCCATCAGTTGCGCCCCTTGTTTTATTTTAGTCTTGTCTGGCCTCGTCTTCCCTTGTTTGTTAGTCAGGTCGTTGTGTTTTTTTTTTTGTTTACAGATGTGCTATACCTTTGGCCTTTTTGTGTACCTTTTTTTTCTTTTGATTCTTGATTGACTCTATCTATCTCTCTGTCTCTTTCTCTCCCACTCCCTGTATTTGTGGTTCTTTTTCTCTCCTTATCTTCTTATCTCTCTGCCTGCCTCTCTCTCTATCCTCGATCTACCCACGTCTCCTTTTTCCACACTTTTCTTCCATAGTATCACAGCTGCACATTCTCTCCACCCTTTGTCATGTGTTGCTCTCTCACCTTTGGTATCTCTATCCAATTGCCTGCATATCCCTAGCCCCTTTGTGTTATAGAGTTTCTTTTAACTCCTTTATCGACCCACTGTCTCTTCTTTCTTTTTATCTATATATCTATCTATCTAACCACCTACTACTCCACTTAACCACCTGTCAACCTATCTACATACATTCCTATCCACCTATACATTAACAAATCCATCCATCCATTCACTCATCCATCCACTCATCCATCCATGTTTCCATCCATCCATCCATTCATCTATCTACGACGAATGGTTGTATAGATGTATGGATGGTACCTATCTATGTATCTATTTATATGTATCTATTTACCTGCCTACCAACATATCTACCTACCTACCTACCTACCTACCTATCTATGTAGCTATTTATATGTATCCATCTACCCACCTATCTATCTTTTTTGTCTATCTTTCTCTTATCCCCACCCATTTATCCATCCATCCTTAGCTCCAGCCCAGTGTTGTTTACCATGCCGGCACCAAAACAGCAGCATCGCCTACCCCTGGCCCTGGCACGATTGTGCCGTCCACTGGTCAAACAGAGAAATCCCTGAATAGGACATAGGTTTAGACCTGGGGCCCAGTAGCTTGAGGACATAATTAAAGCAGTGGTCAGATATAAAAGAAGATGTAGGGGTAGGTGTGTGTGTGTGTTTGGGAAAGGGAGGGGGGGGGGGGGGGGGGCGATTTGACGCAAGTGGTGAGGGTTGGGCTTTCAATCTGAAAGTACGCGGTTCAAAAAGCACAACCTCACTTTAGTTCTGTCTCTCTTTATCTCTCTCCTCTCTCTCTCTCTCTCTCTCTCTCTCTCTCTCTCTCTCTCTCTCTCTCTCTCTCTCTCTCCTACTTAAAGATAGCGTGATTCATATCTTGACGGGTGTCCGAGTCTCCATTTCGAATTTTAATTAAAGATTCCTACCATGACACTTTCCAATTTTTCAAAATTTAACTAAAAAGACATTTTTATAAAGGTGGATTTGTGAAAACAGTGTTGACCTTTTCGATATCGATAAACAACAAAAACAAAAAAAAAACATGTTCATGTGTTTATTAAAGAGAGAATGAAAAGAACAGCCCACCAATCTCAGAGATTCTTGCAGTTAAAAATCAGATATTAAAGGTTTTGTGACTCACAAGACAATAACGAATAACATAATCACACCCTTTAGCTATGGGAATAGCTGGACGCTCATTGGCTCCGTAAATCTTGGATAGAGCTATGATTGGACACTGCTACTGCTCCCTCTACCAATCATCTTCGTTTTCACTAAAAACAAAAAGCCCGTAGACACAAGTTCGGAAAGGGCGGACAACTCCCTCGAAAAGAGAATCATTTTTATGCGTGTTGATGCCATTTGAGAATGAACAAGCAAATCCCATCGTCTAACTACCGTAAGTGGGGTGATTATAAACAAAAAAATCTAGATATAGACGAAACTGACCTAGCATTCCAGTTCACTCTGGGTTTAAAAACGAATACAGGTTGTTTCGATCTTAGGTTACACAAATAATGTCAGTCTAAGTAATGGAAACTTGCAGTATTAATCAAAGTGATCTTTATTATTGAACATTTTGGCATCGCGCTGCGTCGGTGATTATTTCGAAACTAGACAATTTACTATAAAATCTTTCTCTCTCTGTCTCTTTCTCCCTCTCTCTCTTTCTCTCTCTCTCTCTCTCTCTCTCTCTCTCTCTCTCTCTCTCTCTCTCTCTCTCTCTCTCTCTCTCTCTCTCTCTCTCTCTCTCTCTCTCTCTCTCTCTCTCTCTCTCTCTCTCTCTCTCTCTCTCTCTCTGTCACTTTTTGTCGGTGTCTCATTTTTGTTTTGACCTACTCTGCCTTTCTCTCTCTTACTCTCTTTCCCTGTGTCCCTCGCTCTCTCTATGTCTGTCTGTCTGTCTCCTTCTTTCCTTGTCTCTCTCTCTCTTTCCATGTCTCTCTCTCCTTCACTCCCCCCTCTCTCTCTCTCTCTCTCTCTCTCTCTCTCTCTCTCTCTCTCTCTCTCTCTCTCTCTCTCTCTCTTTCTCCAGAACTTTGTGAACGCGATAAGTCTTCATCTTAAGTGACAGACCCCCGTGTTACCCGGTTATTATTTTGCTGAGACAAACGCTTTACTCCCTGATGGTCTTATCGACCTCACCGATATATTTATATGCAAATACCATTATCACTTGCTTAAGACACGAGAACACACTATAGGAAATTTATATCTGGTAATTCTGAGTGTTTATTTACAGCTGTAGTGTTGTTTTTATTTGCTCTATGTATTTTGTTATTTTTTGGGGTTATTTTTAAAATAACAATTCTTAATATTAATAATTGTGTTTTTTATTATTACTATTAGTATTTCAATTATGCCTATGACAGTAATAAAAATAATTATTGTTAATATTTTTTTTCTTCTGTTTATGCCTATAAAACAAACGCAGTAACATGGTTTCTACAATTTTTAGTATCCTCGGAATATCCAAAACAGTATTTAGTGTGCTAAAGCATAGAATTTTATCAACCAAATTTCTTTTTTTTCTGCTTCTCATGTTTGTCATGTTAAGTTTTGCTTACCCTAAATATTTTAATAAGATTAAAGGGAAAAAATTATGGAAATCCATTTGGATCCGTATTTCTTCCAACCCAATGGAGCTCTTGGAACATGGACCGTCCATTTTCCCTAAATATAAAAATGTGGGCTCTGGATTGGGCAAAGGTTAGGGGTGCTAAGGGCATACAAGTGGTAAGTGAAGTAGATGAAAGGGAGAGAGAGAGAGTGTGAGAGAGAGAGAGAGCGTGAGAGAGAGAGGCAGAGAGAGAGAGAAGGGGGAGAGTGATTGAGAGAGATACATACGGAGAGAATGATTTGTGATAAGGAGATACAGAGATAGGAGATAGAGATAGGGATAGTAGAAAGAGAAGAGGAATAAAGAGAGGTATGAAATAGAAGAAAGATGCAGAGACATATAGATGGGAGATATTGGAGATATACAAAGATTTTAGAGAGGCGGAAGATAAAGGAAAGGAAGAGGAGGCCTTACCACTTATTATCAAAGATACACTCCCGCTGTAAACAGAACTAAAAAAGCAGGCATACAGACGTAAAAGTAAGTAGATGGGCAGATAAAAGATACGTAGAGAAAATATAGCGGTAGCGTCTGAGTAAGATGAAGATAGAGCGGGGTAGAGCGAATGAAATGGATGCACAGTTTAACGTGTCAATCAGGACTAAAAGAACAGACAGACAAGACAGGGTGGAAAGATACAGAGAGACATAGAGAGATGATGGGGATAACGATTGACATATAGACAGTTTGAGGGAGAGATAGAAAGGGAGATACACTATGACGTGTCTAAAAAGAATTAAGAGAACAGACAAACAGACAAGAAGATACCGTTACAGAAAAAAACAAAACAAAAACAAAAGGTTGAAGAGGGAGATACAGAGAGAATGAAATAAATGGTGGGGAGAGGGGATATAATACAGGCAGAGTAAGATAAGAGAGATGGAATGAGAGAAAGGAACTAAAAGAACAGGCAGACCGAGACAAGCGGGTGCCGTTTTGGATGTTTCCAGAACCGAGAAGCTTTGGGATTGTTCAGCATTTTTTTACATCGATTTTAGAAATATATTCCCTGTGTACATACACCCCTCTTTCCCTCTACATCTCTTAATGTCTGCCTCTGTTTCTCTCTGCCTCTGTGCCTCTTTCAATACCACTCTCTACCTCTACCTGTCTCTATCTATCTCTGTCTTTCGCTTCCCCTCTCCCTTTCCTCCTTTTTCCATTAACTTTTCCTCCCCTATCTGTCTATCATATCCCTCCCTTTCTCCCACTCTCCCCCTTCCTTCCTCCCCCCTCTCTCCCTCCCTTCTCCCTCTCTCTGCCCCTCCCACCAGCACGCCGTCAATATTTTAAAGAGCGGTTTTCCTCTGCAGCTTGGTTTCCAGATTCCCCAGAGATTGCTAGCATTACACGGCCACTTATTTCAATTCGCGATCCCGCTTCATGTCCCTTTTGCATTGTCCAAAATTAATTTCAAACAATAAAAAGACAATTTTTCGGGATATTAAACAAATAAATCGGAAGGTGGAAAAGGTGTGTGTGTGTGTGGGGGGGGGGGAATAAAAAGGGGGTAGGGAGTGTTCAAAATGTATAAGGGGATATTTTTGGGTAAATTTTTGTTCTTTCGGTTCTTTAAGTTTTGATTTTGTTTTTGGGGCGTTTTTTTTTTGTTTTGTTGGGTGTTTTTTTTCCAGAGGGAGGGTGGTGTCTTTTTTACATTCCCAAAAATTAAATTTAAATTTTGAAATAATAATTTAAAATGTGTCCGGATGTTGAGGAAAGATATGGAGAGGTGGATAGAAAGAGGAGAGTGCAGAGCGAGGAGGGCGTGTTGACTTTTGTTCCTTTTGGGACGTGATGCTAGATCCATTTGTTATCCTCGAAAAATTATTGAATTGAAAAGAAAAAAAAAAGAAAATGTGTCTGGATATTGACCAAAGAGATCCAGAGGGAGGAAAGGGAAAATTACAAAAAAAAGGAAATTTTGTGGGGTGTTTTTGGAGAAAGGAAAAGGGGGTGGGGGGTCATTTTGTATTAGTTTATTATTTCGCAATGATAAAAAAAAATTTTAAAAATATTTTTTTGATATTGACCAGGAGGCTCCGATGGTGGAAAGAGGAAAATGCGAAAAGGGAAACTTTCTCTGTCTTTGTCTGTCTGTCTGTCTGTCTGTCTGTCTGTCTGTCTGTCTCTCTGTCTGTCTGTCTGTCTATCTGTCTGCCTCTCTCTCTCTCTCTCTCTCTCTCTCTCTTTTTTTTTTCTCTCTCTCTCTTTCTCTCTCACTCTCACTATCTGCTTCTTTGTCTGATTCAGAAAATATTTTGATATCCTATACAAAATAGCATATCTCTGAGATACACCATTTTATTAGCGTTATAATTAAATAATTAAAAGTGTTTAAAACAGCTTTCGTGTATGTGTTTCTGTGTGTATGAGAATGTTTGGGTTTAGTAATGTACTTTAGTGTTTAAAGGCCAAACTAGATAGTTATATTATTGATGGTACCCAAAACTAACATTTAACAATTTTAGATTCTATCCCACAAGTACAGAACGGGATTTCTGAGACAATAAATTATGTGAGTTTTCGAAGACCTGGTCTCTGTGTCTTAAAATACATTGGGAACAAATGTTGGTTGGTTTGATACTTATGTCCCAAATCAGCAACTATGTTATATTGTGGTGGGTCTCATGGCTAGCTTCTGACAGTGCAGGGCTACCATGGCTTATGTCTCAACTAGTCGTGGTTCTATTCTGAGAGTGCAGGGCTACCATGCCTTATGTCTCAACTAGTCGTGGTTCTATTCTGAGAGTGCAGGGCTACCATGCCTTATGTCTCAACTAGTCGTGGTTCTATTCTGAGAGTGCAGGGCTACCATGCCTTATGTCTCAACTAGTCGTGGTTCTAGCCAGTCATCGTACTGGTTAGTAGGGGAACGAAATCCAGCAAATGATATTTTGCCTAATCGCTGGGTCGAACCGGGTACTTCTTAATAGTTTTAAACATAGCAGCTCAAAAGCATTATCCCTCGTTGCACATATTCCCTATTATGTCTCTATCTCTCTCTATTTATCTCTCTCTTCATCTCTCTCTCTATCTCTCTCTCTATCTCTCTCTATCTCTCTCTATCTCTCTCTATCTCTTTCTCTCTCTCTATCTCTCTCTATCTCTCTATCTCTCTCTCTCTCTATCTATCTCCCTCTATCTCTCTCTATCTCTCTCTATCTCTCTCTATTTATCTCTCTCTATCTCTCTCTCTATCTCTCTCGTTCTCCTCCACTCTTTGAACACCCCTCTCCCCCCACCAAATAATTTTGTGTTCAAAAGTAATTTTCAGGTTGGAAAGATCGGAGAATGGGGATCGGTAGAGAATCAATGTTGAGACAGTTGAAATATCGAGTCATTCCGCCTATTTGATTACTATTGTGAAAACTTTCATGCACGTCACATTATTCCACTCCACTGACTTAAAACTCTAAGCCTTAGTCGCAGAGTCACGAAAGTCATTTTTTTTCTATAAAGAAAAGAGAGACAGAAAAGAAAGAGAGATAGAGAGAGAAAGACACATAGAGAGAGACAGAGAATAAGAAGAAGAGGAAAAAGAAGGAGAAGCAGAACGGTCTATTTATTTACTCTCTAAATTGATAATGTTCATTTTTTTGTTCAATGAAAGAACCAACAATTTTCAATATTAAATGATAAATATCAAACTAAAAGGTACCTTTGTCAAAAGTCTCTTCGACTGTCGATGTAATATGTACTATGTAATAATTCCCTCTTTTAACAGCAGTGCATCGTTTGATTTTTTTGTTGAATGAGAGTAAGGTGAATGTGAAATATGGAAACAACAACGACAACAACAACATCATCATCAACAACAAAGCCAGTCATCGTACAACGAAATCCAGCAAATGATATTTTGCCTAATCGCTGGATCGAACCGGGTACTTCTTAATAGTTTTAAACATGGCAGCTCAAAAGCTATATCGCTCGTAGCACATATTCCCTATTATGTCTCTATCTCTCTCTATTTATCTCTCTATTTATCTCTCTGTATCTCTCTATCTCTCTTTATCTCTCTCTATTTGTCTCGCTCTTTATCTCTCTCTCTATCTCTCTATCTCTCTATATCTCGATCTTTCTCTCTCTATTTATCTCTCTCTATCTCTCTATCTCTCTCTATCTCTCTCTATCTCTCTCTATCT
>RQTK01000388.1:154356-162059 GCA_003991915.1 Elysia chlorotica
CTTTGTCTGAAGTCTGTCCCGTTAAATTATATTCCAGGCATCTCTCTCTCTCTCTCTCTCTCTCTCTCTCTCTATCTATCTATCTCTTATCCTCTCTCTCTCTCTCTCTCCTACTCTCTCTCAACTCTCTCTCAATCTCTCTCTCCGTCTCGGGCGCATTTCCTTCCATCCTGAGATTTGTTTTTAAGCCGATAGCTGAACAAAACGTTTGATGTTTATAGAAACTATATCTAGATACGGAATCGATCTATGGAAGCTGGATGCGATCAAACCTTCTAACGGGAGAGACGTATGCGAGTGGGAAAGGTCCTGGGTTAAGTTTGAATTTTCTATTCCTGATAGCGAGTCTTAATGCAGATTTAGCCCTTTTGTTGTACGAACAACAAGGACGTATATTTAGTCACCCAACAATAGTATCTCAATACATGCTTAGTTGGTCGACTAAATTAAGCTGCTTTATGTACTTACTACTTTCTGTTATCAAAGCTACATTAGTTTTTGACATCCGGCAGAGCTGGTTGATAGAATATTGGATTCGATTACTTCAACGATACAGGAGTAAATACAAAAGCTGAAATAGTGTTGACATCTATCAGAGCTGGTTTCAAGTATGGTTGATAGAATGCTGGATTCGATTACTTCAACGATACAGAAGTATTTAATACATTTGACATTTTGAGCCTTTGTGAAGAGAGAGTTTCTGAAAGGGTGATAGATTTACTGCATTTTGTTTATAAAGACTTGGTGTTTCATCTCAAAGGTCATAGCTAGCACCTTGGTAACATCTTCAATACAACCCCACAGTGACTTTGATTTATAGAACTCGAAGATTTGTTGCTATATACATTAATTCTTTCCCTTGTAACCTTAATAAATAAGTGTAGGCGAAGACATCACATTTCCAAAGCATAGGTCGGTCTATTGCTTTTCCTATATCCCATACTTTTGTTTGAAGTTATTTAGAGCAATAGTGTGACTAAAGTTTGTGAAGTGAATTTGAAGTTCATTGTATATTATGTTGGTGGTAATACTATTTTTAGAGAAAACAATATTGATGGAAAAGAGAGAGATATAGAGATTTGGGAGAGGTAAAGAGAGGGAGAGAAAGAATACGAAAGAATGATTGCAAATATCTACTAGTTGTACTTGGTAATTTATACAGGAAGTGCTGGCTATGTGAAGAAACTTAGAGAGATTGAGAGAGAGAGAGAGACTCGCACCCCCCCCTCCCCCATCTCCGGAGGCGCCTCCAGTAACTGAGTTAGATTTGCAAATGTGACTGCGGCCCCGGCCAGGGTCTGAAATTACATGCCACAAACAGGGTCTGGGGCCCCTAGTCTTGTCCGGTCCCTTTCCCAGCGCCTGGACTAATAAACTCGGAACGGGCATTCCCTCACAGCCACCGCTTCCTGGACAGATTACCCAGAGTGTGAGAGAGAGAGAGAGAGAGAGAGAGAGAGAGAGAGAGAGAGAGAAAGGAGACAGAGAGAGAGACAAACAGACAGACAGACAGAAATGGAGAGTGAGAGAGAAACGGGGGTTGAGGAGTTTTTGTCTCTTCTATTTCTGTTTCTTTTTTGTGCCTGTTTTTGTCTCTCTCTCTCTCTCTCTCTCTCTCTCTCTCTCTCTCTCTATCTCTCTATGTTTCATTCTATCTCTTTTTCTCTCTCTGTAGGTGTGTGTGTGTCTATGTGTCTGTGTGTCTATGTGTCTGTATGTCTATGTGTCTGTGTGCCTATGTGTCTGTATGTCTATGTGCATGTATGTCTATGTGTCTGTGTGCTTAGGTGTCTGCATCTCTCGCTGCCTGTCTGAGGGGAGGGGGGAGCGGCGAAAAGATAGAGGTAAGAAGGAGGGAGGGGGTGGAGGGAGGCGGTGAAGAGGTGAAGGAGAGAGAAGAAGGAGGTGGGGGGAGAAGGAGAGGAGAGCGAGGCGGTATGATTTCCGACCAATGAAGAGTGACCAATGCTGTACACAAAAAAGAAAAAAGGGTTGTAAGTACAAACCCGAAGTAAATTTAGACGCTTGTTTAAGAGTTACTAGAGACATGTTGTGGAAAAGGGAAGATGGGTGGGGATGGAGAGGGGGGAAAGAGAGGGAGAGGGGAGGGGAGAGATAATAAGAAATCAGAGGTGATCAAAGATGCCAACAAACCTCGTCTTCAATTTAAGAATGGGGTTGATTTCTTTCTCCCAAACAAGTGTAGACAAAATCATGTGATAGTTGTAGTTTTGTTGGTAAACAATCTGCTGATTGGGCTAGAGCATAGATATATTTTATTATGTCTTTTTGCACTGGTCAACTTACAAGCACCATGCGACTTTTGTGAGAAAGAGGTCGCATTCAGTTAAACTGTTGCTTAGCGACTATCTTAGCTTGTTTGTTTTATTGCTGAACGTTCAACCTCAGTACTTAGTCTATATTGTGGACGGGCCCATAGACTAAAGCCTGACAATTTTGCACAGCGGTCTCATCCAGCCAAGAAAGGTCATGCAAATACGTCTTTTCTGCGTAAGACTGTCAGATTTAGAAATGGGTCTTAGTTTGACCTGATGGTTGCGTGCAGGGTATCTCTCTATAGTAATGTGGGACAGTGGACATGTTTGGTTTCTTGATAACATCGAAGAGTGCTGCATATATGTTGTTTGGTATGGCGTTCTTAGAAGACATTGTGAAATCTGAAAAGTTTAATAGGATAGCCTATGAATAGGGTGAAGAGAAGAAGCGTATAGAGGTAAAAAGAGCGCAGAGGACTTCTCTATAGTGGAAGAGACAGAGAGAGAGAGAGAGAGAGAGGGGGGGGGGAGGAGGGAGAGAGAAAGAGAGGAGATAAGAGCACAGGAAAAGAAGAACGGGAGGATATAATTATATTCCGGCCTCGGGATTCGCGATTTATAACAATCAGTGGCACCAACTTCGTCCTGAAAAAATTTGCAAATTGTTTTTTGGCTGATTGTTGAATTAGTGCTTAATGCCTAACGTCAATGACTAACCTATAAATATTAGTGTACCAATTATTATCTACCTAAACTAAAGTCTGGCGATGTTAGGTGCTGCCTCCTACAAACAAGGCGGGGTTACCAGAAATGCTGTCTGAGGTTGTCACATTAAACTGACACCCATCCAACCAGTGGGGGACGAGATCAGAAATATACATATTAATTGACCAATCATAAGTTTCGAACCAGGAACCACTTAATTTGTAGAAGAACGCTGTGCAACTACCCCCCTCACACACACACACACACCTTCCTTCTTCTCAAAATGTGTTGTAAAAGAACACCATACTAGCTGCAGTGCTAGTATGTACCATAAACACCTTTACCAGCAGTATTTTCAGTCCCAATCGTCGACCTTTCATTTGGGACATTTTTGTACAGGCCGAGCGGCTGGGTAAATACAAAAAACAAAAACAACAACAACAACAACAAAATAGTTGAGTTGTATAGGTCCTAACGAGTTGAGCTCACGGGGGATATACGTCAATGGAATGTCCGATGCGACCGTAACTGAATTTATATTAATATTTGAATAAAAAATTCTACCAAAATAACACTGTTGCAGCAATTACCATTGAATCGAGCGTATATTTTCATAATTTTGAATGGCGTCCGTACGTGTGAACTATAATTATCATTGAACTTCTAGACACAACAAGGACAGTTTGTATCTTGGCTGCGTATGATGAGTAGGTTGCGAAAAACTAGTAGTATCTTTATTTCTTATCTTAACTAGAACTTTATAGAAATGAACCTATGTTGCCGTTTTTTAAGCAACATTTTTTAATTCGCTCAACACTGTATCTTGACCCTCTATTATTGGAAGTCTAAGGGCAGTAATTATACTGTTGAAAATAGATATAGTCCGCCGACTATTTTTTTTTTAAACACAGAGTAAATCATGTAACGACATCTACTTCTCCGTTGTCCATATTACCCCCAGTCTAGTGGTCTAAGTTTTCTTTAAACTAAAAATAAACCCATCGTTATGTGTCTTTCTATGTGCTCTTATTGTCAATATTAGCTTTGTTGTGATACACAAGACGAAAACCGATAACATAATCATGCCCCTAGTCATGAAATTCTCTGGTTGCTCATTGGCTCCACAAGTCTAGGATAAACGTCTGATTGGATGTAAGGAATATTCCTTTTACTAAAGTCTTCGTTGTACTATGGTCTCGTCATTGCAAAGTCTCTCTTCCCAGCTGTCGACACTCATTTATGTTCTGGAAACTCGTCTCGATGGGGCGCACTGTCTACTCTACCCTCTCCTGTCGGTTTCTCGCAGACTCTTGGCTCGCACTTCAGATTCTCTCTGAAGAAGGTTGATTCCGCGATTGTTTACAAAGAGTAGAATATCAAACATCGGATTTCCCCATACTGCCTCTCCGTGAATAGATCTCCATCGAGGTTTTTAGGTTTTCCCGTACTTCTTATTTTTTTTTTAAATTGTGTCTTGTAGTTATTATTTTTGATGTCTCTGTGTTTCTTCTTCGTTTTTACTAGGTCTAAATATCTGTCTTTCCTTATTATCTGTCTATATCTGTAGAAAGAATTGGGTTCCTAAGTTATTGTTTCCGAGTAAGTTGTAATAAATATAACAACCAAGATATTAATTTTAAAAACGCAGAATGGGTGCTATTTGTAAAATAAAGCTACTCCGTATATTATTTTGCTCTCTGGTCCTCAAAAAACTGTCGGCTGAAATATAATCTATTTAAACTGGACTCCAAAGCCACACTGTCTAATCATGTTAATTTTCTGTTGAGATATTTAAATAGATTTAATTAATTCTCGATTTTTGAAATATAGGCTTCTTAAATTTTTTTATGTAAAACTTACAGTCGATTTGTTTTCTTATACGAATTGTCTCCTAAAACAGATATCATAAAATTCGCATTCTAGATCTAGCTAGATACCTCAGTTTAAGACTAAAAAGTACCATTAATTTTTTTAATGATACAAAACTGTAAAAGGAGAGTGGTTATTATTAATTCTATATTTATTCTAGACCTATCTAAGTCTATCCTACTTTTTACCACTTTTTTGTGATATTTAACCCTAAAGGACAGCAGTTGCTATTCCTTCTACATTTATCCTAGACTCAAGCACGCGTACCCCACTCGTAAACTGAAATTTTACCACCTAGGCCACTCCTGGGATACCAAACATACCAGAACATAAAGTCTGCTTGATTTGAACACTCGGCCCTCGACAACCATCAAAACAAACATGGCCTCAAATCCTCTTACAGCTAAGCACCGTATGTACAAATGTCGTGGTAGCTTACGACTCGTCGTAAGAATCTGAGAAACGGTAATTAGAAGGCTTAGGACGAGTCGTAAGCTACCGCGGCTTTGTACTTGCGGCCCTAGATCTCTACGAAGGCCGGTGAGAACTAAGTTGGCTCAATCGATAAAACTCGTCCACACGAAAGATGCTAACAGCATGGAAGATGGCACTGAGAATCTTGGAGCCGTGGACACTTAAGGATGTCGTTTTTTCTCCACATCTCGGTCTCTCTCTCTCTCTCTCTCTCTCTCTCTCTCTCTCTCTCTCTCTCTCTCTCTTCTCTCTTCTCTCTCTCTCTCTCTCTCTCTCTCTCTCTCTCTCTCTCTCTCTCTCTCTCTCTCTCTCTCTCTCTCTCTCTCTCTCTCTATCTAACTTAGTTTGTTTATTTCTCTCTCTATCTCTCTATTTATCTGCCTCTTTGTCTCTGTCCCTCACTTTCTCTCTATCTATCTATCTATCTATCTATCTATCTATCTATCCATCTATCTATCTATCTATCTATTTATCTATCTATCTATCTATCTATCTATCTATTTATCTATCTATCTATCTTTCAGTTGTTACTGCCTTTCAATGGTAATGGATTTTTGTTTGTTTCGTTGTATATTTTGTTGAGTGTCTCTTTACTTTGTTCCCAACTCGGATTGACCGCCTTATTTGGTTACATTTTGACATTTATCAGTCAGTGACAAAGATATAAATAGGTTTTAATTAAATGTAGAGTTGTAGGTCGTGTCTACCTCAATTCAAGGTTACAATGTTCTTTCCAATTTAAAATACCCCCCCCCCTTTTTTTGTTTTAATTGTTCCAATTCACTGCAAGGTATAGCCTTTTAATTTATGCCGACATCTGTGTCTGTTTTGTGCCACTCTTTAGGTAATACGTATTATAGGACAATGAATAAATGAATATGCAAACATAGTTTTTGCCCCACATTTTGTCCAGGCATAGGTGTTTTGCAAGTATAGGCCTCATTGGTATGTTTTATATGATATATAGATAATAAAAAAATTAACTATATATGTTTATAAATGCATTTTCCCATTTAAGATATCAATAGCAATCAGTTCTGCCGGATAAATGATATTCATACTTGTGATTATTATTCTCCGTGACTTATTAAAATTGAAAAATACATAAACGAAAAAGAATAATTAATTTTTGATGGTTGCTATTCAGATGTATTCTCTTTTATCAGTGACCTTTAAAACTCAGGTATAGGTCGAATTCAAACGAAAACCGAATTTAAAATTGACGGAGATGAGAATGTTGCTATATTTGGTTTTCTCAACGATAGCCCAGTCCTTATAAACAATTAGAAAATTACAAAAAAAAATAGTCTATGACCATTTTTATCGCAAAATGTGCAACAGTAAAATGGTATATTAAATAAATCACTATCTAAAATTAACTTTCGAACTTGAAACTAGCATAATGAACAAACGCCTAGACAACAAGATAATTAACAAACACAACATTTATTAAAAATGACACGACGACAGGAAAAAGTACAGGAAAAGGTTGCAAGGGCCAAACAAAACTAAAAAACCGCCAAGAAGAGTAAGTTTGTTAGTCTTTTCAGGTTTTCTCTTTTATATAAATGACTTTTTTTTTTACATTTTAAGCGTTTTTTGTTTAATACATTATAGTAGTACTGAATACTACAATCTTAGTTGGCTCACAGATTTAAAACATATAAAGTCCACTTATATCATCTCCTTGGGTTTATTTTTCTGTCTCATATAATAGGGGGGAAAAGCTGGAAGAGGGATACGAATATAGAGGTGAGCTTTGGATGCTGGTTGAATTATTGACCAAACTGACTATATAATCTGTGTCGGAAAATTCCTACACGAATTGTGTATTATGAACGCCATGACAAGCCCTCTAACTGCATCTGTTCCCCTCCAATTAACATTTAACAATTCATCTTACTAGGCATTGCATTTGAGAGAAGAACAATTTCTATAAACTATTCAATGTCTTTTCCTATATATTTTGAAAAAAATAGTATACTATGTATTTTACAAAAGAAAATTAAGATATGAAATTCAGGACAGAAATCACCACTTTTTCTATTTTACAAATCAACCAGTATTTATGCGTCCTTTTTTTTATACCGCCATCAATATAACTGCCCTTTACACCATAAAATGATGGCACTTGTATCAATTTAGATGAAAAGGTTGAAATATGCACAACCCTTTGATCTCTATCCATGTTGGCTGTAACATAAAATGTTCGTGTAACGACGATTATAGCCTTCTGTTATACCACGGCCACCCACGTAATTATGTATGTATGTCTGTATGTCGTTCTCTCTCTCTCTCTCTCTCTCAGAGAGAGAGAGAGAGAGAAGAGAGAAAGAGAGAAGAGAGAGAGAGAGAGAGAGAGAGAGAGAGAGAGAGAGA
>RQTK01000388.1:172752-214411 GCA_003991915.1 Elysia chlorotica
AAGGATGTGGGGGTGGTTTTTTTTTGTGTTGGGGGGGGGGGGTAGATGGAGAAACAGAAACGAAACATATTGAGAGATATAAAGAGAGAGAGAGAGAGAGAGAGAGAGAGAGAGAGAGAGAGAGAGAGAGAGAGAGAGAGACAGACAGACAGACAGACAGACAGAGAGACATACAGACAGAGAGAGAGATAATTATGTGGCTTCGTTGCTTAGATTTAAAACGCACGAACGTCAAAGAATTATGCATGTGTACAAATTATGCATATTAATTTTTACACCTCATCCCGTAGCTACAAAGTATCTTTACAACTCTAAAACTTTTTTTAAACTCGCATCCTAACCTTTGCACAATAATTAGGCCGTGAACCTTCCCGCACGTTTCGCTCCGGTATTGTATCGTTTCCACTTCAACAATAATAGAAGCAGCAACAGCAACATTAACACCTCGTTCCAGCGATCGATAAAATCAATTCCACAGCTGCATCTCTCATACAGAAGTAACCGCAGCATATTTAGTTTGGTCAAGGTTGAGTGAGGTTTTAATTTCGCCTTTTAGATTGAGGCCATTTTAGGGGCGTTTTGGGTTTGTGGATACAGTCTGACTAACTGACTGCTTTGATAAATGTTGGGTATGAATGAATTTGTTGTTAGCGTCTAGCGTCAGCACTACACAAGCTTTATTCTGGACAGGTTCCAAAACTAACGTCTGACTGTTTAACGTGCTTATACATGGGAGGACATGTGGGGATACCATGACTTCTGTCACAGAAGGCCACATTATGCTGACACCGACCTGACTAACGTCTGACTGACTAACGTCTGACTGTTTAACGTGCTGATACACGGGAGTACATGTGGGGATACCATGACTCATGTCACAGACGCTCACTTTATACTAAGATTTACTTAACCAGTAGGGGACGAAAGCAGACAAACTAGGTTTTAGCCTATATTGGGGGTTTCCATCCAGGACCTTTTTAGAGAAAGACCAACGCTCTACTACTCGCACCATTTCTCCCCCTTAGACCAGGTTGGGTAAGGTTTTGGTCTAACCGTTGATAATGAGAATGTGGCGTTTTGTAGGATTTGGAATCAGCATGACTGTTTCAGCACAAATTCATAGTAGCAGACTACAAGGTTATGGTCCCCATGGCTATGTCACTGAGCCAAAAATATTATTGTGATGCGAGAGAAGGATTGTAAGTAGGGTAGTAGGTACAATGTTGTTGTAGGTATATACCCTTAAGTCCAAAGGGTAAATTTTACATAGTAAAAATCTATTCGCAGTGCTGCGTGTACGTATTTAGTCTCGTTGTACTTTACACACTACAGATATAAGTACAAAGAGACTAAATACGCCGTATGACTGTTTCAGCCATTAAAACAACAAAACAACAGATGTGTTTGTTTTTGTTTTGTTTTAGTTTCCTTATGTTGTACTTATTGCTGTATTTGTTGTTTTGTTGGTGGTGTTGTTGATTACTTTTAAATAAAAAATAAAAAGATTTCCAAGCGGCCGTGAGCTTAACTAGTCGGTTTCAATTTACTCAATGAAACTTCACGTGCAGCAATAATAATTATACGCTTCTGGTGTTACTTATTTAACAGCATCATTCGTGCCCTAGATTACATGCGGGAATAAAATTAATAGTGCAGTGTAGAAAACTGATACTACTATAAAAAAACCTATTGGAAAAAATGGCGTAATAATTATCAAGCATCACTTCCTTTTAATTTGCCTATTTAATTGCTGCCGTGCTTTACATAACAACATGCATTTAGATGAACAACAGCTGCAGTCATCAAAACCTCGTTAAATGCGAAACGCAATTTTTTTTTTTTAAATTAGGATTTTACCTATCTATCCGATTCTGTTTTTTTTTTCGTGGAAAGGTATCTTTTCGTCAATTCTATAACCCATTTCTGAAGTGGTAATGGTTTAGAATACCTGTGAAATAAAATAGGACACTTACAACTCAAGTGATGGTATTATAATTATAATGTTCATTCTAAAAAAACTTGGTAAAATTAAAGTGTTGTACTTTTTATCTAACCAGCGGTACCTGTTTGATTGGTGTCAGTATAATGTGACCGACTGAGACAGGTGTCTAGATCTCCACGCCCTGTCTCGTGTGTGACAGCACATAAATTGTCAGACGTTTGTCTTGGGGCCCGTTCACATATAGCCTATATAGTGCTCACGTTGGGCGTCAAGCAACGACAATAGCATTCACACAAGTTTTATTATGGGCTATCTCATTTCTAAAAATAGGACGCTATACAACTAATTTAATAATTAATCGGGTTTATAAAATTTCATTAATGTTCTTTAATCATCTAACCAGTGTTTCGGCAGTACAACAAAAAAAAAAAAATAAATAAATACATGTAGCTGACGCACGCATGCCTTGTCCTTGCACGGTCTGTCCATAAACGGATTTTTTATTGGATACTCTCACGAGAGGCGTAGGGGACCGTACGGTCCGACTGAGTTGTAAAGACTCCATTAGTCCTTGTGGATAGAAGCCGCTGTAAACGTCCCTCGGCTCAGAGCTCATCGGTTCTATCTCTGTAGACTTTGCAAAGGAGATACAACAAAATGTTCTAAAACGCCAAGTTGGTCCACTGTATTGCGGTCCACGAATCCAATGGCGATACCAAACCACCACTGTAAAAGTCCCCCGGCTCTGAGCACATCTGTTCTATCTCCGTTGAATTTGCGAAGGAGATATAGCAAAGACGTTCTGGAACGCCAAGTTGGTACACTGAATTGCGGTCCACGAATCCACCGGCGATACCAAACCACCGGAAGCCACCCGCTGAAAGTTTACATTTGTATGTTTAGCAAATTGTTCCGGTCGGTCCCGACCGTACTTAATGCCAATGAATATTTCATTGTGACTGCTCTGTGGGCAATTGAGGGGTTAACCCTCTGGGGACTTTGGCCATTTTATATAGAGAGATAGATAGATATTATACACGTGTATACGGCTGGGAGGGGACTCGGAGTGACTACAGTGACTCACTAGAACTGTGTCTGTTAGAGTGTGAGAGTGTGAGAGTGTTAGAGTGTGAGACCACTCACGCCGAAGTAAGGGAAATAAGTATAACTACCTAACCCCTTTCCCTCCCCCCCTCACACACACTTCCCAAAATAGGGTTACTGTACTCAAGCTACAGATAAGAAACAAGTACCCCCCCCCTCTTCCTAAACAGGGTGATCATCCTCAAGCTAACATTAGCAAACAAACAAGTAACCCCCTACTTCCGCCATTACCACAACTACCTTACCCCGTACCCCCTCCCCCATGCTTAAACAAGTATAGGGTCTTGAAATTTACCCTCCCACCTCCCTCCACGCCTGAGGGCCGACGGCCAGAGTAACCTTGAGCAAATACTGTGTCAATGGAAACACACCCGCCACGCCTACCACAACTACTAACACTGGGGGTGGCTGTAGAACTGTTTTGCTCTATCTACTTATTACTTATTTCTAAAAATAGGGACGCTATACAACTAATTTAATAATTAATCGGGTTTATAAAATTTCATTAATGTTCTTTAATCATCTAACCAGTGTTTCGGCAGTACAACAAAAAAAAATAAATAAATAAATACATGTAGCTGACGCACGCATGCCTTGTCCTTGCACGGTCTGTCCATAAACGGATTTTTTATTGGATACTCTCACGAGAGGCGTAGGGGACCGTACGGTCCGACTGAGTTGTAAAGACTCCATTAGTCCTTGTGGATAGAAGCCGCTGTAAACGTCCCTCGGCTCAGAGCTCATCGGTTCTATCTCTGTAGACTTTGCAAAGGAGATACAACAAAATGTTCTAAAACGCCAAGTTGGTCCACTGTATTGCGGTCCACGAATCCAATGGCGATACCAAACCACCACTGTAAAAGTCCCCCGGCTCTGAGCACATCTGTTCTATCTCCGTTGAATTTGCGAAGGAGATATAGCAAAGACGTTCTGGAACGCCAAGTTGGTCCACTGTATTGCGGTTCACGAATCCACCGGCGATACCAAACCACCGGAAGCCTCCCGCTGAAAGTTTACATTTGTATGTTTAGCAAATTGTTCCGGTCGGTCCCGACCGTACTTAATGCCAATGAATATTTCATTGTGACTGCTCTGTGGGCAATTGAGGGGTTAACCCTCTGGGGACTTTGGCCATTTTATATAGAGATATAGATAGATAGATATTATACACGTGTATACGGCTGGGAGGGGACTCGGAGTGACTACAGTGACTCACTAGAACTGTGTCTGTTAGAGTGTGAGAGTGTGAGAGTGTGAGAGCACTCACGCTGAAGTAAGGGAAATAAGTATAACTACCTTACCCCCCCCCTCACACACAAAACAGGGTTACTGTACTCAAGCTACTGTTAAGAAACAAGTACCCCCCCCCTCTTCCTAAACAGGGTGATCATCCTCAAGCTAACATTAGCAAACAAACAAGTAACCCCCTACTTCCGCCATTACCACAACTACCTTACCCCGTACCCCCTCCCCCATGCTTAAACAAGTATAGGGTCTTGAAATTTACCCTCCCACCTCCCTCCACGCCTGAGGGCCGACGGCCAGAGTAACCTTGAGCAAATACTGTGTCAATGGAAACACACCCGCCACGCCTACCACAACTACTAACACTGGGGGTGGCTGTAGAACTGTTTTGCTCTATCTACTTATTACTTTGATCGGAGATAGATCAAAGCTGTTCTGAGGTGAAAAAGGGGCGACCTTGCACTTGCAGGGTTATAGAGGAAGTAATCAGATCAACGTTTACTTTCTGTTTCGACTTAATCAGTTCCGCTTCAATCCGAAGACGTCACTGTTATTCAATTTTGGTCTGGTTTCTCCTACTGTTATATTATTTGTCTTTTTATCGCATTGCCAACGTTTCATTTAAAGCAAACATGCTAAAAGAGTGTCTTTTGGGGACATTTTTGAGTAGGTCAGGCTGGTTGTTTAAAAGAGTATTTTCAGCTTAGTATTGTGGGAGTAATGAAAGATTTAGATATCAAATAAAGCATTCAAATCTACTTCAAGTTAGTATTATTTTATACAAAATGTATCGTAATAATAATTAATAAAACAGACGATATAGCTCGATTTTTAAATTGTCCTTCTCTCTCAGTTTCGGTATGGTGTCTGTGTCTTTTTCTGTTCACTAAAAGACTATTGGAGACTTAGATCAGTACAACATTAGAAATTTTATCTATTGATCGATTGGTATTACACATCTCTCTTGTGTCTGTCCGAATCTTTTTGAAGGCCATTTAGTCAGTATGGCTTTATCAGAGACTTAGATTAGTATAGACCATATATCTATTTATATATCTATGGTATAGACTTAGACTGTTGGCGCGTCTCAGTTCTTCGCATGTATACGTAATATTTCGACAGCTTTTTGGATCCTTGATGTGAATGATCTCTCTCCAGTCCGGCCTGTGTTTTGATATTTCCATGATTTTGATCACTTAGTCCTCAGGGCTTAGTCGAATTATAAATTGTACCAAAGCGAAATAAATTTGTTGGTTTACGTGTGAATCCCATCCTTTTCTTTTCTCTGTAAAACCTACGTAAGTCACATGTCAATAAAACCTTAAGAATTAAAATCTTTTGCTCCATTGTTGCACACCCTTCTCTTAGCCCGTCTGGTTCTTTCCCTAATAATACTTTGTCGGTGACTTAGATCAGCAGCACGTTACATGTTAAGAATTAAATTTATTGATCTCTTGGTGTCCAACCTACGTCATCCTCTGTCTCCTCCCATTTCTATTTGCGCCCCCCCCCCCGGACATGTCAATGTGAATTTAATGGAAACCTTGGCGATCGGCCTGGTTGGAAACTGGCTTTGAAATGAGTTTCTTTTATTTCCAGCCGACTGACTGTTTAAAATCTCTAAGGGAAATACACTCGCATTCGATCGTAAAATTGGCATGAGCACAATTTCAGTTCTATTACCCACTTTTATCTTCTATTTGTCTATCTCTTCTTTCCTTCCTTCATATGTTTCTCTTTCGTCCCGCCTTACTTTTATGTAATACTGATTCGCAGAATTCAGTGTCTCTCTCTCTCTCTCTCTCTCTCTCTCTCTCTCTCTCTCTCTCTCTCTCTCTCTCTCTCTCTCTCACTCTCTCTCTCACACACACACACTCTCGCTCTCTCTCTATGTCTATCTATCTACGCATCTATCTATCTATATATCCATCTCTCTCTCTCTCTCTCTCTTTATCTATCTCTATCTCTCTATATCTCTCTCTCTCTATTTCTCTTTTTCTTCTCTTGTCCTCTCGCTCTCGTTGATTCTATTTACCTCTCACTCTCTGTCTGTCTGTCTGTCTGTCTGTCTGTTTAACTTTTCTGTCTGTCTCTTTCTCTCTCGCTGAAGTTGGACGTTAGGAACTAACTCAACTCAACCCATGAGCTTAAGAGATTGTAAACACACTTTTGACAAGCTTACTCTTCTAAGCTTTTGTTTAGCCTTTGCAACCTTTCCCTGTGTTTTTTTTTTATCTTTCTCTCTTTGAACTTTTTTTTTATAAATAATTTTTCTTACCTTGCTATCCCAGCAATTCGGAAATGTTCTAGTTGTCTAACCATTTATTCCTTATGCTAGATTCAAGTTCGAAAGGTAATTTTAGATCATGCATTTTTTTCATATCCCATTTTACTTATGCACATTTTTGCGATGAGAATGATCACAATTATTTATTTTATGTGTTCTTTTCTAATTGTTTATAAGGAGCTGAGGATGCAAAAAATGCAACCTTTTCGTTCACGTCAATATTAAATCCGTTTTTTTATATAATCGGAGACGAACATCTAACATCCTCAAGCCTTCCACGATGAAAAAATAAATCCTCAATGAAATCTTGCACTCCACAGGATTCGTAATTATTCGTTTCCTTGATCTCCATTCTCTGGAGAAGAATATAGAATCTAAGTCGGATAGATGTTGTGCAGAATTGTAAAATGTAGAAGCCTTAGCCTAGCCTCTCGAGTCTTGACATGCTAATATGCCCGCCCAGAAATACGTTAGAATATTAGCATCATACTTTCGTTTCCAGAATTTTTTCTGCATTATTGTAGCCCTTTTTTATGTGCTATCATTTCTCTCAACTGCGTATTTTTCTAGTGCAAAGATGTTTTTGGAGATCTCACTGATAACAGCGTCTAGATGTATATAAGATTGGTTATTTAAACTACCTGTGTTTTTATGAGCAGTTTTGATTTATAGCGCAGCTCACTGCCATATAGTCAAGAAAATCACTTGCATAGATCCCAATTTGTTCTTTAACCTCAACTTAACTGTTGCACTGGTTATTGTTGAACATTTGCCCTACGTATCTAATCCCCCCGTTTATCCATTTTTAAATTCATAGAGGCTTAAATAATGACTATGTCGTAATAACTTTAGACCCTTAAAAGAAGTTGTTTGATACTAATTATTTTAAGAAAACTGCATGTCTCAAAAAGAAAGAAACAACTCAAGGGCATGGATTAATATGTATCATCATATAACCTAAGTAAAAAACTGAACCAAAAGTTTGATGGTTACTAGAAGAATATAAATTCTTTACTGATATTTTTTTAACAAAACTGAAAACAAGAATTTAAAAAAAAAGCCAAAAAGGTGGCAGAAATATGATATGTGGACATTTTAATAATACAACTGTATAAATTTTAACTCAGAAAAAATCAATAAGAAAACCCTAGAAGAATGAACCTACTAACACTGCCTTTATACACCAGTAGTATGATTCAAAAAGGAAAGTTTTCATGAATTTGAAAATAAAAAAACAACGGCGCCACCTAGTGATGTTGCTAAACAACTAATGGTTATCCAATGCTCCTAAGTTACGATAAAAACTGTTCTGGATGAATTTGCTGGGTGTAGTTTTTGGATCTCCAGAACTTTTATTTGCTCTAGAAAGGTAAAATCATGCAGCAATGTTAGATCGTCCCACATAGAATCACTTCACTTTTTACTAAACTTTGTATACAATATTTTATATATAATATTACTTCTCAGAAAGATAAATGATTCACCTTTGTAATAACTGTCTTAGGACATCATGGGCTAAAAATAGTCGTTACCGTGCTGACGTGCGGTGAGAACAAATCACTCACTCAGTTACTCTAATTTTGTTGAATGTCCGCCCATCTACAAAGAGGGTTGAGTAGGCCCTAATGCTAAATGATGCGTAGATATTATGGTCTATAAAAAGTAAATTAGGTTCGAAAACGGTACAAGTATTTAGATCTATTAAAAAATAATAATACGTCTGGTACTCAACATCTCTCCTGTCTTCCATCAAAGAAGGATATTTCCTAAATATCTTTCCCAATGAAGGTTCTAGTAAATTTTGGACCTTCGTCATACAGTGTGCGTTTATAACTTAGCGAAGAAAATAAAGGGGGGAGGGGGAATTAAGAACATAAAAAATATCGAAATCTATGTGATAGTATACTACTTTTGGCGAAAAACGCATTAATTTATCTCTCTATTTCTTACTGTCTTTCTCTCTCTCTCTCTCTTTTTCTCATCTCTGTTTCTTACACTCTTTCTTACTCACTATCACTTTTTCCTACTCTATCTGCTCCACTTATCCCTCTCATTACCTCTCTCTCTCTCCCCTCTCTCTCTCTCTCTCTCTCTCTCTCTCTCTCTCTCTCTCTCTCTCTCTCTCTCTCTTCTCTCTCTGTGCTTTTCTCTCTCTTTCTCTCTCTCTCTCTCTCTCTCTCCCCCTCCCCCCCCCCCCCCATTTTACTCTCCTCTTCTGTGTACGCTATTAAAAAATGTCCCCTGAATTGCATTGCTACGGTATCGACTTCTATTATTTTTTTTATTTGTTCTCTGACACTATTCTCTTGGTCCTTTTTTGACAGTCTACAGTCCTTTCTGCTACTTGTTCTGTGTCTGTCTGTCTTCAGACTCTTTATTATATACATCGCTCTCTCTCTCTCTCTCTCTCTCTCTCTCTCTCTCTCTCTCTCTCTCCTTCTCTCTCTGTGCTTTTCTCTCTATATTAGTGGTATTTTCCATTCCCCCGCATTACCAAAAACTAAGATAAGAATCAAACAAAAGAAAAAAGAAACCAAACCAAAACCTTCTTTTATCTAATTATAGGTTTTGTCATCCCATGTAATACGGGCCACGACCCATATCTTCCTGCATTATTCATCACGAAGTTCCAATAAGAAGTTTTGAATACCATAAAATTCTCCTTGCGGGACATGTAATCTTCTTAATTAGTAAATTGTACAGATCAGACCGCCCGACTGTAAAATTGTCATCGTTTATTGTCTTCGGAATCACGGAACATTTTATTATGTTTTTTTACAAAAAGTTGATTTGAAGGCAGAATTTTATATCTTTCAAGAGAAAATAGTTTACGTTTTTATTTTACGGAGGTCGCGGAGACAAAGAATATTTTGCACTACAGATTGTAATAATGATTATCATTGTTAATGAGGCTTATTATTGTCTCAGTTCCTGTGGTTATATAAAATGTTCTTACCATTATAATTTCTGCTGTTACTGTGGTAACTCGTAAGTATCTTTAATTATTCAAATGGCAGATGTTAACAGTATAAAAGTATCGTCTACATCATAATTATGTTGGTCATTTTTGGTTCTTATTCAATACCTGTCTCTGTCTGTCTGGGTGTTTGTCTGTCTGTCTGTCTGTCTCTGTCTGTCTCTCTGTCTCTGTCTCTCTCTCTATCTCTCTCACTCTCTCTCTCTCTCTCTCTCTCCGCTCTGTCTCTCGTTCCCTCTCTTTATATGTTCATCTGGAGAAATTATTATGCGAAATACCATTTCGGCAGATTACCGTTAAACTATTTAAGAGCTTGCAATAGATAACATCCATCAATGAAATACATAACATGCCTATTTTTAGCATGACAACTTCAATTTCAATATTTTCTATCTATTTTAATTTTTATGGTTTCATCTAAGAAATTTCGGGGATTCTAAAAAGACTTTTAGGAATCTCATTATAAAAAGAGATAAAAAAAAATCTACAAAAATATAAAGAAAAAATACTTGTAAGAATTTATATAGAAGACAACACAGACAAAATGTTGACAGTCCTTTGTCATGTGTACCATCTAATCTTTTCTGGCACGAAGGGTTGTTTGACATGGTGTATCCCACTATTAGACATCATTTATTTCGCTGTCTAGTCCGATTGAAGGCTTGTTAACGTATATTATGTTTCATCATACACCAGCAGTAATGGAACGAAATTGGAAATAAATGCTGACTAGGTTGGTTTTAACCATTCCTTTTTCAATTGCACTTTTTAAGTTGAGGAAGATTGTGTGTGTGCGTGTGTGTGTGTTTCTTTTGTGTGTGGGTGTGGTTTTGGTTAACATCCAACGTCAGCAATGTATGGGCTATAATGTTAACGGGCCACAAGACTAATGTCTGTCAATATTACTGTGTTGCTACACACGAGACAATCAAGAGCGGTATAAGAAGAAGACTTTCTCTTATTAATTTTTATACATTCATACCCTTTTCCCTTTTGGTTATCTTTTTTTAACTATTCATTTATCTCTGGTCAGCTGGTTCCTAATGAGCAACTGGAATTATATTAAAAATTTTCTACATTCATTTTTTTTTTTAATTTTAACACTCTTTTAAATTGCGCTGCCCTCTCTCTCTCTCTCTCTCTCTCTCTCTCTCTCTCTCTCTCTCTCTCTCTCTCTCTCTCTCTCTCTACCTATCTCTTTCCCTTTGTTTATAAACAATTGTTTATATTCATTTACCTTTAGTCACATTTTTTTGTTTCATAAAACTATCCATATTTTCAAATGACTTCCTAGATTCAAATTCATCTAATTACATTTATCTGCAATTCATTCTTAAGCACCTTGTCAAGATATTGTATTACTTTTTAAGACAAAAACCAAAAACCCAACTAATAAAAACACATAGCGTATTCAAGACCAAAGATTTGGCACAGAGTCGAAGTCGCTCACCCTGTAACAACTATCAGTCTTAGAACCAAAACACAGAAACTAGTACCAACTACCATAGAACTATGCGTATGATATTTCGTATAAACATCAGTTTTGAAGCTTACGCTCTAGTCACTTACGCCAAGGAATACGTGTAATGTTATTAGAGCTTTAAGGAATAAGTTTTTACAAAAAAGATTAAAAAAAAAAACACAACACAAAAAATATTATTAAAAAAACACACAAAAAGAGATAATAAAAAAGAAAGAAAAATTAATAAACACACTTTGTTAGAAAGTAAAAACGGCAAAGTGTCATTTCGTAGTAGGTCTAGGTCTAATAAGAAATAACTTTTGTGCAACTTAGTTTCTCTTTTAAAGACTAGAAAGAACAGCACAATTTAACATTGCTCGACCCTCTAGCTTATCGAACTAACTTAGACCTAGATTAGACTACATGTGTTCTTTTTACTTTGTTTTTGAACTCTTGGTTAACTTATGTTATTAATAATGATTTATTACTATTACTATTATTATTACTTTTATCATTATTATTATTATTATTATTATTATTATTATTATTATTATTATTATTATTATTATTATTATTAATTATTATTATTATCATTATTATTATTGCTGTTGTTGTTGTTGTTGTTGTTGTTGTGGCTGTCGTTTTTGTTGTTTTTGTTATGATTAATATAATAGAAATAACAATATTAATAGGCCCTATAACAAAAAAAACATTACAGTAACAGCACCGACAACTAAAAAAAAAACTGTAAACAATCACTTACTGTATATCCCATCCTTCATCGTTACTTTTTCCTTACTAGCACCCTGTAACCCAGATTCTGACACTACATCGGTTGCCAAGGTAAAAACAACGACCAGAAAAAGAAAATAAAAAAAAGAACGCACACAAAAACCCGAAATAAACAAAAAAATTCTTGTTGAACACTTGAGGAAGAGTTGACAGTTTTTACGACTGAAAAAATGAACGTGTTGAAAGTAAAGTAAGCGGAGATAGGGGCAGAGAGAGGTGGGGGGGGGGTGCGAAAAAGATAAAAAGATATTCGTAGGAGGCAAAGAGAGATAGAGCGAAAGAAAACAAAAAGAAAGAATTGACAAACAAGAAAGAGAATTACAAGTAAAAAGGTAAATGAAGAAAAGTTCAAGGAATTTTCAAAGACAAAAAAATGTCTAGAAATTTTAAAAGGTAAATAAACAAACAGGAAATCAGTGTCGACTTCACATGTTGTTATTTCAGTTGTAAAAGGAAGGCATCTTATTTCAGAACATGTTCAACTTTTTTTTAATGACGGTAGCTGACAACGTCCATGCCCCGGAAAAATTCACTCCCTCCTTTTCCTGGCTTATAACGAATGCTGATGGATGCTACTATAAATGCAGTGCTTTTCTTAATATCGTCGATGTATTGTTTATGTTTAATTTTTCATTCCTACACTGTTTTCATCAGCATTCCTTTTTAGTTTGATGGAACTCCTTATTCCTTTTTAGTTTGATGGAACTCCTTATTCTCTTTGAACCAACCACAACCCGTCTTCTCTCTCTCTCTCTCTCTCTCTCTCTCTCTCTCTCTCTCTCTCTCTCTCTCTGTCTCCCCCCCCCCACACTACTTCTTTGTGCAGTTAGGGAGACAGGACTTAAGAAATCATCCCTTGTAATATTGTTCATTGTGTGTCGTAGTATTCCACCTTCCTTTTGGAAAGTATTTCACAAAGTCCTTATACGTTATTTAATTGAACAACCAAACTTATTCTCTCACCCCTATAGCCTTTTTGCAGTTACGGAGTCATGATTCCGAACACAATCCCTGACAAGATTGTCAAATGTGTGTTCTAGCATTCGAACTTCCTTGTGCAAAATGATGAAAGGGATTTCTCATCCAATATTGAGCCAACCTCTAAACTCCTTTTTGACCACCGCTGTGCCTTCCCTCCATCACTTTTTATTCAGTTACCGAGATATGACTCCAAACTTCATTTCTGGCAAGATGGTACATTATGTATCTTGACGTTCCACCTTCATTTTGGAAAATATTTGACGAACTCCTATCCTTCTACTTTGTTGAATTCAATCAGCTAAACATTTCCCCCCCCCACCCTCCCCCCTTCACAGTTACGGAGACATGACCCCGGATACGATCCCTGGCAAGATTGTGGGCGGTATCTGCTCCCTGAGCGGTGTGTTGGTCATTGCTCTTCCAGTGCCGGTCATCGTGTCCAACTTCAGCCGCATCTACCACCAGAACCAGCGCGCCGACAAGCGCAAGGCCCAGAAGGTTGGTGAATTAGTTAGTTAGCGAGTTAGTTGGTTACTGAGTTGGTGACTTTGCTAGTTAACAAGTTAGTTGGTGACTAAGTTTTGTACATTAGTGGTAGGGGCTGTCCAATTTTAGCAGCGTCTACCACGAGAACCAGCGCGCCGACAAACGCAAGGCCCAGAAGGTTGGTGACTTAGTTAGTTGGTTACTATGTTGGTGACTTAGTTCGTTAGTAAGTTAGTTGGTGACTAAGTTATGTGGATTTGTGGTAGGGGCTAATTTTAGCCGCATTTACCATTAGAACCAATGCGCCGACAAACGCAAGGCCCAGAAGGTTGGTGACTTAGTTAGTTAGTTGGTTACTGAGCTGGTGACTTAGTTCGTTCGCAACTTAGTTGAGGACTAAGTTTTGTACATTAGTGGTAGGGGCTGTCCAATTTTAGCCGCATTTACCATTAGAACCAGCGCGCCGACAAACGCAAGGCCCAGAAGGTCGGTGACTTAGCTAGCTAGCAAGTTAGTTGGTTACTGAGTTGGTGACTTAGTTCGTTAGCAAGTTAGTTGGTTACTGAGTTGGTGACTTAGTTAGCTAGCAAGTTAGTTGGTTACTGAGTTGGTGACTTAGTTAGCTAGCAAGTTAGTTGGTTACTGAGTTGGTGACTTAGTTCGTTAGCAACTTAGTTGGTTACTAAGTTATGTGGATTAGTGGTAGGGGCTGTCCAATTTCAGCCGCATTTACCGTTAGAACCAGCGCGCCGACAAACGCAAGGCCCAGAAGGTCGGTGACTTAGCTAGCTAGCAAGTTAGTTGGTTACTGAGTTGGTGACTTAGTTCGTTAGCAACTTAGTTGGTTACTAAATGAGTGGTAGGGGCTGTCCAATTTCAGCCGCATTTACCACCAGAACCAACGCGCTGACAAACGCAAGGCCCAAAAGGTTGGTGAATTAGTTAGCAAGTTAGTTGGTTACCAAGTTGAGTGGATTAGTGGTTTAGTTGAGATGAGTTGAGTTTGTTTGTTTAACGTCCAACATTAGCACTATGTTCGTTAGTTCGTTAGGTTGCTCAGTTGTAGAGGCCACAAAGGGTTGTTTAATTTTAGCCCATGTGCCACTAGAATTAGCGGAAAGTACAGAATATATGTTGAAATTAGTCACTTATAAAACGTTGAGAAACTATTTCTAGCGTTCCTTAAGCTTTGCATCGATATTTTCTTCCTCCTACAAGATTTTGCTCACCGTAGTCCTTATAAAATGTTATACTTAGGGACTGGTGAACTAAGAGTATTACTTAGACCTCAAAGCAACAAACAACTTCTTATAAATTAAAGCGTACAGTTATCTGGTCGTGGTGATCTTTTTGCTGTCTAAGTCATCTCCAAATGTGCCCATTTCATAAAGTAAATTGTGATATCTTTTCTGTAGAAAAATCCCGTACTGAAAAAATAAAACTTGTTCTATTAATGAGTTTCTCTTTTCGCTTTATATGCTTCTCGAATAGTTAAAAAGTTGTCTCTCAAAAATACAATCGATGTTGAAAATTAGATGCTAAATTAATTCGCCTTATAGGATATCCCAATTCCCCTCCACGACATTTTTGCAGTAGGGGATAGAGAGCGAAAGATAGACAGGAAGAGATAGAGAGAAGGGGTAGAGGGGGTGAGGAGGAGAGCAATACGGGAGAGAGAGAGACAAAGAGAGACAAAGAGACACAGAGAGAGAAAGAGAGAGAGGGGGGGTATCCCCAAGAGACAGAAAAAGAGAGAGGGCTATCCCCAAGAGAGGGAGAGAGAAAAAGAGAAGGAGAAAGAGAGAGAGAGAGAGAGAGAGAGAGAGAGAGAGGAAGAGACAGATAAACAAAGAGACATAATACGAGTATATATCTCCGCCGAAGAGCTTTCAGAACAAACCGGCTGAAACACAAGAAGGGTCAGTCAGTGTAAAACTTAATTGATTGAGAATCAGGCGTAATGGATAATGATCTGTCAGTGTATTCAGACTATTGTGTGGGCATTGTGTGACACCAACGTGTTAATGGCATAGGTTATTATAACTGAATGCTTTGCGATACACTAGACGATGACAGAATGATGATGTCACAATCACGCCCTTTAGTTAAGCAATGGGTTTTCTGATCGCTCATTGGCTCCGTAAGTCTAGGTTAGAGCCTTGATTGGATGCCTGTGATCATTAATTTCCTTACCTATCGTCTTCGTTTTGGCGATGGGTCCCATTGTCGTAAGGCTTCTGTTATCAATTGGGCTATGTATGGCATTTTCAATTGAGAATCCTATTACACACCAGGCTTTTAAAGTCCATAGAATGAATCGTAAATATGCAAACTCCTAAGCGATCAAATTCGCGAGCACTTTTATTGGGAATTTATAGCCAATTAGTATGACAACAGGGTGTAAAGGGCGTTAATGTTATGTTTGTGACAGAGCATCAGTTTATTGCCCTTGGCAAATGAAATGTAAATTTCAATTGTTAGTTTGATGTATCGGGTTGCAAGAGTTCAGCCTGAAATGGGCCGGTCACATTCGCTTCGCCTGTCAGGAAAGGTGGTCACACGATTTTTTTTCCATAGATGTAGAAAAGGGGGCGAGGTGGTTCAAGTGATATAGAGCTAATTAGGAGGTCCACTGATCTCTCTCTCTTTCTCTCTCTCTCTCTCTCTCTCTCTCTCTCTCTCTCTCTCTCTCTCTCTCTCTCTCTCTCCTCTTTCTCTTCTCACCATGTCTCTCTCTATTACTCTCTCTCTCTCTCTCTCAAACTCTGTCCCGCTCTCTTACTCTCTTTTAGTTTTACTCACTCTTTTCTATCTCTCTTCCTCTTGTTGACTCATTCTGTGTCTGTATCCTCTCTCTCTCTCTCTCTCTCTCTCTCTCTCTCTCTCTCTCTCTCTCACTCACTCACTCTCTCGCTCTCTCTCTCTTTCTTTATCTCTCTCTCCCAATTACTTTGAGTGTTCTCTTTTTCACCTTTATCTATTTGCATATGAAGCCTACAGTTATTCTAAAAAATAGAAATTCAAACAGCAATCCTTGCGTCAAAAGAAAAGCCTTTTTTTACATGTTCCATGTTTTGGCTAAATTTGCACACTTGTTGGTGGTCATTTGAATATTTTAGCTCTACTAGTAATACTTCCACGTTAAATTAACCATTTTAACCCCCCCCCCCCTCCTCCCTTACCCACATCCTCATTTTATGCTCTACAGAAAGCCCGCGAGGCCCGCATCAACATGGCAAAGAACGCGAGCAGTGCAGGCTTCATCAGCGCCAAGAAGCGCGCCGAGGAGGCGATGCTGGCGCACCAAGCGGGCATGGAGCTGGAGGATGATGAGGGCGTCCGGAAGAACGACATCTTCGAGATGCAGCATCACCACCTGCTGACCTGCCTAGAGAAAACTACGGTACGGCACGCGTTTTGGCTATACATGTTTTTGTTTTTTTGTTTTTTTGTTTTTTGTTGTTGTTTTTTTTTTTGGGGTGAGAAGGTTTATAGCAGGGACATCTTTGATATACAGCATGACCATCGTCTTACCTGCCTGGAGAAAACTACGGTGCAGCACGTGTTTTGTATATGAACTATTTTCAAAGGGTGGGGGAGGGGTGGGGGAGGGTTATGGCATGGACATCTTCGAGATACAGCATCACCACCTTCTGACCTGCCTGGAGAAAACTGCTATATGGCATGTGTTGTTTATATATACACTATTTTAAAGGGGGATGGGGGGAGGGGGGGGGGTTATAGAAGGGGAGTCTTCCAAATACTATGATATAGCAGGGACATTTTTTAAATACAGCATCACCACTTGCTGACCTGCCTAGAGAAAACTACGGTACGGCACGCGTTTTGGCTATAAACTTTTTTTTAAAGATGGTGAAGGTTTATAGCATAGATATCTTTGATATACAGCAGCACCATCGTTACACTATTTTAAACGAGGGAGAGGGGTGAGATGGTTTATAGCATGGACATCTTTGTTATTAAGCATCAACATATATATGCTTACCTGTCTGGAGAAAACTACGGTACGGCACGCGTTTTTGGTTATAAACTATTTTTTTAAAGATGGTGAAGGTTTAAAGCATGGATATCTTTGATATACAGCAGCACCATCGTTACACTATTTTAAACGAGGGAGAAGGGTGAGATGGTTTATAGCATGGGCATCTTTGAAAATGACATCACCGTTTGCTGATCTGCATGAAGAAAATTGCGGTACGGCACGCGTTATGGCTATAGACTTTTATTTTTTAAAGGGCGAGGGGGGGAGGTTGAGAAGGTTTATAGAATGGACATCTTCAATATACAGCATCATCATCTGCTGACATGTTTGAAGAAAACTGCAATATGTCATGCGTTACACTATTTTATAGGGATGGTTTATAGCATGGACATCTTTGAAAATGGCATCATCATCTGCTAACCTGTCCTGAGAGAAAACTACGATAGGGCACGCGTTTCGAGTATAAACTATTTTTTTTTCAAACAAAAAAAAAGGGGCGGGGGTGGTGAGAGGGTTTATCTTGACTACAATTATTAAATATTCTAATTTCAACGGTATCGGGTCCAATTTTCTTCTGCTTGTCTACTCTTTCCTTCTGATTATCTACTTCTTGTTTTTAACTTCCTACCCTTCCTTTATATTTTGATCTTTTCTTTCTGATTATAGCCCCTTCCTTCTGATGGTCTTCTACCTTCCACTGATCATCTAACCATTTCTTCTGTTTGTCAACCATTTCTTTTACTAGGTTTTTAGTGCACTCATTCGTTTAGACTATATATTCCTTTTTATACTCCTTCTCTTGGTTTTCTCCCCTTCCTTCTGATGATCCTTTCCCTTCCCCTGATAATCTAACCATTATTTTCTTTTGTATTTCAACCCTTTCTTTTACTATTAGACAATCCTGTCGCCGTATACGACCCCCCAGGGGAACCTAGGAGACGTTAAACCCGGAGAGAGGGAGAGAATTCTCTCCCTCCCTCTATAGAGAACAGAGAACTATTAGACAATCTATCTCCGTCTACTCATTTCTCTTTACATTCTTCCCCTTCATTCTCTCTAATTATCTCCCCTATTCCCTGTGACCACAGGATCGGGAGTTCGTGGAGATGGACATGACTTTCAACGGAGCGCCCAACAAGTTCTCCGAGACGCCACCTCCCTCACCAGACTTGTCCGTAGCATCAGTGGAGAGACGTCCGGGGTGCTGCGGCAAGTCAAGGTCGCCGCAGAAAGAGCTGGTACATGGCAGGGTAGGATGTCCTAGGGCAAGAAATGGCCAAGAAAAGGAAGAGGGGAGAGGCAAATGGGGGATGGGTTAAAGAGAGGAGTCTGTAGAAAGAAGTAGGACTAGTACAGGGTATGCTGTCCTGAGGGCAAGAAATGGCCAAGAAAAGGAAGAGGGGAGAGGCAAATGGGGGAGGGGTTAAAGAGAGGAGCCTGTAGAAAGGAGTAGAACTAGTACATGGTAGAATGTCATGGGCAGTGGTCAAGAGTAAACAGATGGGAATGTTAGGGGAAAGGGGAAGAGGTAGGGGATGGGGGGATGGGGCAAAGCAGGCTAGTAAATGAAGAGGATATCAAAGGGGAGGGGGAAAGAGTAGAGCTGGTAGAATAAATAATTTTTTCATGATGCTATGGAGTGAGAGAGTTGGTGGGATATCAAAAGAGGGGGGGGCAGGGGGGAATAGTAGAGCTGGTAGAATAAAGGAATTGTTTATGGTACAAGGGGGTGAGAAAGTTGGTGGGATATCAAAGGGGAGGGGGAAAGAGTAGAGCTGGTAGAATAAATAATTTTTTCATGATGCCATGGAGTGAGAGAGTTGGTGGGATATCAAAAGGTAGGGGAAAGAGTTGAGCTGATACTGATAGACTGAAGGAAATTTATTATGATACAATGGGGTGAGAGGGTTGGTACAGCAGGGTGGGATATCAAAGGGGAAGGGGGGAAAGGGGGAGGGGGAGGAAGATATTACATATCAGGAAAGGATATCAATAGGGGAAAGGATGGGAGAGTGGTGGCCAGGAAAAGAAAGATCTGATACATAGCAGGTTAGGATATTAGTATGGAGGGAGAGTGGTTAGGAAAATGAAAAGTGGGAAAGGGGGAGTGGGAGGGGGGAGTGAGGGTTAACATGGAAATTTGTGAAAGAGGTGTGGGGGGTAGAATATAGCTTGTAGAATGAAGGATAATTGTTATGAAAAGTAAGAGCATGAGCAGGAAGAAAAGGTCGAGAAGGATTAGAAAGAGGAAGAAGAAACCCATTAATAAGGCTGTGGTGGAAGTCTCATAATCGGCAAAGGGGGAGAACTGAAAAAAACATATATTTTTTTTTGTTTCTAACTGATGGAAGAAATAACTGGTTAATTGTTTTTAAATCAATGACAAAAAAATATGCAAAATTTATTTCATTTAATAATATATGTATCGTTATAAACAGACTGAAGCAGTTTTTATTATATCATCTGTGTTAATTTTTTTCCGAAACGAGGGCTATAGAACTTTTCTTTCCCTTTTTTCACTTTTAACAATGTACAGATTCAATGATCTTCTTGACTTTTCAAACGTCTACATTATTATGCTATGCTTTATTTATTATAGACCTATAATTTGTATATTGTGTCCGTAGTCTCTAACTGTTGTATAATTTAGTCATTATTTATAATATTCTCCTTTTTATCAATTTCAGAGACGATCGAAATCAGCACGGCACAGCTTTGAGCGCCGAGACTACAACGACGTGAGGATGAGGCCCACAGCTGCGTCTGATGGCCACAACATTCGAGGGTCAAGGTCAAGTGGAGTGAACGTTGCGCAGGACGCGCAAGGATTCTCTAACGCCATGATGTCCAGCAGTTTCACAGGGGGAGGGGGTGGAGGTGGAGGCCTGAATCACGGCTTAGGCAACAACAAGGCGAATAGCATCCAAAACATTCATAATAACTTTAAAGGAGGAGGAGGAGGGGTAGGAGGAGGGAGAGGTAGGGGTGGAGGAGGAGGAGGAGGCGGAGGGGGAGGAGGTAGTTTTGGAGGAGATTTAAGCACAATCAGAGGCAACAGGAATGGTGGAGGGATCGGTGGTGAGGGCCGGGGTGACCTGGGGCTGAGCACTCTGCGTCCGGTCACAGGCAGTGAGCCCAACATCGGCTTCAGCACCAGACTAGGCAGTGGAGGTGGAGGTGGAGGTCCGAACGTGACCAGCTTGATGGGTGTGGGCGGGCCGACCACGACGACAACAGAAGCCCTGGTCTCCAGCCCCATGGACGGAAGTCTTGGTACGGGCATGGGATTGGCAACGGGAATTCCCTCTAGCAGCTCCAACTCGGTGCAGGACCCTGCCCTCGGCCTCCCCACCCTCAGTTCCTCCTCCCCTCCCCCCGAGGCGGGTACCACCTCCAGCTCCTCCTCTCCTGGCGCGTCCCCTTCAAGCTCTCCAGCCAATCAGGGCCAGGGAGAGATTGTGAGAATCTCCACCTTATAATGAACACTCAAAGGCTGACTGAAAGCGCAGGCAGAGTGGAGTGACCTTGCAGCTTCTAGTTTCGTGTTCCGAATCGTCAGAATGAATAAAGAATGTGCAGAGTTATCTCCCATTAGCTTCTAGACAAGTTCCGAATCGTCAAAGTGATTAAAGAATGTGCAGAGTTGAGTCTTCCTCCAGCTTGTAGATTCGAGTTCCAGTGTGCACAGAGTAAAGGTATGAGTGAAGTCATCTCGCAGCTTCTAGTTCCGGAATACTGGCAGCTTCTAGACTCAAGTTCCACACTGTTACACTGATATAATTTCGCAGAGTTATCTCCCTCAAAGTTTGAAGTTGCAAGTTGTCACCACACCCTAAACTATATGTGTAGGGGTTTTGGCAGGCTTCTCTGTGAATGAAAAGGTTAGAGGCTAGCAATTCCATTCTCTTTGTGCGTAACTTATTTCCTGACGTTCCCCAAACTCTAGTTATAATCGAAAAGACTAGTAGAGTTGAAAGAGACCTCACTCTGCCTGTACTTTTAAGCCCAGTCATCCACCCATCTTCCGACATGAAATGACTTTGCTCTCTTCAATGATGATTATGATTACTATTATTTTGATTATTATAATTTATTTTGTTACTTCTACAAACATACTACAGCTTGCACCGCTGTTACCTTTACTACTGTCTTACCTACAACGCATGCGTCAAGATTTGGATAAGATTTATTTCCATTGTTTTCGTTTGTACGTTTGGATCTAGATCTGATCTCTGTGAGAAATCTTTCCCTCAGAGAGACAAGTGTGTCAGATGCAAGGCGTGTCTTGTTCTGAAATATGTAAGAGGCGCACGAATGCTGCTGACATGTGACAAACAAATAAACCTACCTCGTTCAGAAGGAAAAAACAAACAAACTCGCAATGCTCTGTCAGCTTCTGGACATGAACAATGATTGGAAAAGATTATTTTTCAAGGCCAGGATTACTCTCGTCTACTGCGCTGACATTCCCTTCTCATTTGCTGTGCAAGTTTGGTGTTTTTTAAACCTTTGAAATCAGAGTTGACAATTTTAATGGACAAAGTGCTCAAGAGGCGCTGAATAACCTTGCTGTCCCGTGTTGGATTAAACGGAATAATTATGTTTTGAGTACAATAGTTATTAATTTATTTGTGTATTTTTTTTTATGCATTTATGGTAAGTAAGTAGGTTTTCAAAGTAATGTAATATAGATAGAAGTATAATTTAGTGGAATGATGTATGAATTCTTTCCCCACCCTACCATCGAATCAGTAGGCCTACAATGATAGGCTGCACTAGTCAACATTCTGTTTTTCTTACAATTTGGTTTTGTGTTATTGAGAATGGAGTTAGTTCTAAAAATTTTCGAACAAAGGATTTGTGAGAAGCCCATTTTGTAGTGTTTTTAGGATTTAATTATTTTTTGTTTGTTTTAAAAAATATTCGGTTGCACTCAGGAAATCGACAATTCAAAGATTTTTGTGAAGCAAAAATAAAAAAAAATAAAAAACAGTTTTTATATGTTAAATTTGTAAAACCTGTCTCTCAAAAACTTACTACAAATTTGTATTAACTGATTCAAACAGCTAAGATGATAATAGTACTAGTATCTAAATCTACTGTTGCAGGCCTAATATCAAACGTTGATGCTAGAGAGCAATCTTCAATTGCTTAAACGAGTACCTTTGAAGTGGGAGGTTTATTTCTTAATCAATTTTCTCCTAGTTACCCACACATTTAGCAAAAGATAAAACAAATTTCGTGTTTAAAATTGAATCAAACTAAAAGTAGGCATTTCAATGTACAAAGTATTGGTCTCTCATAGTTAAAAAACAATTATAAGTCTACATAAATAATTTATGTTCTTTTCACTTTCCATGCCGAGTTTAAAAGTGCAAAGCAATTTTGATTGCAAACCCCACATTATGTTTTAGGAACGCAACAATTCCTTAGAAATAAGTTCATGAGAAAGTATTATTACAATAGATCTAGCAGTGTCCAAGCCTGCATCAGATCACATTGGCTCTATCAGTGTCCAAGCCTGCATCAGGTCAAATTGGCTCTAGTAGTGACCAAACCTGCCTCAGGTCAAAATGGCTCTAGTAATGTCCAAGCCTGCAACAGGTCACATTGGCTCTAGTAGTGTCCAAACGTGGATCAGATCACATTGGCTCTAGTGGTGTCCAAGACTGCATCCGATCACATTGGCTCTAGTAGTGACCAAGACTGCATCCGATCACATTAACTCTAGGCTAGTAGTGTCTAAACCTGCATCAGGTCACATTGGCTCTAGTGGTGTCTAAGCAGGTCACCACTTCTTATAATTTGATAATTTGCAATGTTACAGCAGTTAGAATTCTCAGACATTATCACTTTCCATACCATAAGCCAGATGATCTAGTTCCAATGTGAATAATTATTCATTTGGGTGAGGAGGAAAAGGGTGAATAACCCAAACAATTTAGCTACCACATGACAAAATTAATTTTTGTTATTAATAGCAATTTCGAGGGTTTTGTAGACTTATTGCACCAAATCACCATTAGTTAGTTTCAGCCTCTTGATTCCCAGTGGACCATAAGGCTGCATCATCTCCCCTCCATCGAACTCAGTTCTGGCTGATCCTCTTTGAAATCCAATCAAATTCATTTTTTACAAACTGTGTAATTACATTATGGCTGTAAAATTTGCAAAATCATACATTTAATACTTTGTTTCTGTTGGGGTTTTCTTTTTGTTTAATTTATATTTTTCCTTCACACTGACTTTCTCTTTTTAACATACATGATACAGAAATGGCTCAAGGCTGTGGCAAAAAGTTCTTTATGACTCTTTGACACAACAAGCTGTCAACCAAAGCCTTCTAGATTTCAAGCTCAAGAGATGATTGTATTTCTACTTTTAGCTGTGCATATTGTAAGTCTTTTCTTAGAAAAAATTGCCTACACTGATATTGTGTACACAAATGTTTTTACCTCCAATAATAAATGAATTAATTATAAACTTTATTCCCATGTGATTTGTTTACAAAAGTTAAACTTGGAACTGTATGTAACTTCATTCTTCTTGCACAGCCTTCATTGATCACTTGTCAGTCTTTACAGCATCCCAAATTTTTTTCTCTGGAATATCATTATAAAAATGAAACTGATATTAGTTAGTTGTCATAAAGAATCATAAAATTTATTATTGGTTTGGTGTTTTTTTTTTATTTTAATAAAATTATTACCAAAAATGATTCAATTTTAATCATCATGGCCATTGTTATTGATATTACTCTCAGACTTTTTCTTTTGCCGTTATTATTAAGATCATAAAAACGTCTATCATTAAAGATATTGAAACTATCATCCTTTTCATAATCGTCATCCTTATTATCACCACAATCATTACTATTGCCACTACTTTATTATGTGGATATTATCACTTAAAAATCTTCCATGTTATAAACAAATTTCCTCCTGAACTTACCTCTGTGGTGATAATAGTTCTAACATAATGTAAAACATTGAAGGGTCAATAAATGACCGGGAAAGTAGCTCATATTATTGAGAACTAAAAATTCCCTGAGGGTTACTGCCCTTGATCAATATTTGCTGTTTAATGCCCGTTTGAAATTTTCTTTCAAATATTTTGTGATTTTTTATTTATAAGTGAACAAAGGTAGATGAAGCTTTGTGCAGCTTTTTCTTGTCATCATATTCACCAATGTATAGATGCCTCCATGGTTTGACATTTCACAAATATCCTTAAAATTAAATTGTATAGATTTGTTTCCCATTACACCCTACATTACACCCTAGTCATCCCAATCTTTTTACCTACTAATATCACAATCTATTAATATGAAATCCTGTAGTTCTCTGAAGGAAGGGGATTTTTGAAAATGTAAAATTAGCTTGTAGACTCAGGCTCTTCCTTTCTAATTGACGAAGGGAAGAAATAGAGAGACCTGCAAGGATATTAAACTACTTGATAGTTATATTGAATGTTACACCAACCAAAGTTATGTTGAGGACGAAGAGTGGTTTTTGGTTGTTGTTTTTTTTTCTTTTATGTATGATTCCTCTCTCCGTTTTTTCCTACTGCTTAGCCAGATATTTTAAATATTTCAAGCACTGATGATCACATAATTATCAAGATGTGAAATAACACCCATTCATTTCCTTACATGGCTAATGGATCTTAAGTAAACCAGACAGTTTGCACTTGCATAGAGAAATTAAATTGTACATAATGCATTTATCAGGCATCATCAATAAAGATGGTAAACATAAACATTAATAAAGATAATTATATAGAAGCCCTAATTTAACTGTCTAGCTAAGAACACAATCCTTTTTGATTGAAAGTTTTTCTCTATTCCTTCAGCCTTCCTATCTGCAATCTTTAAACTATAATATAACACATGAAAATAGCCTCTGTGTTTTTCATTCTTTTATTTTGTTGTTGTTTTTGTTTCTTGAAGGTCTGCTATTTTGTTATTTTTGTAGTACATTTAACGAAAATTAAATATTCTGTTTTTTACTTTGCAATTCCATTAAGACTTCAGGTATATTTAATGTGTAATTTATTATTAATTATAATAAATTGAGTTTCACAGTTAAGGTATTACATTCTCTGCTCTTCTCTCGAATTGAATCTACCAAAAACGAATGCTTGGTGTGAACATTTTTAAACCTACCCTATTTTAATTAGGAAATAAATGTATAGCATTCTTTGAAGGACATTTTTTAATTTTTTTTTTTTTAGTTTGTTGTTGTTGTTGTTGCTGTTTTTTTTTTGTTTGTTTTTTTTTTTTTTTTGGGGGGGGGGTTCTTTTTTTTAGTGGAGCAATTATTTCAAACGTGAATGTTTTTGCTAATAAAGTGATTTATTGTTTTTGTTTGCAATTTATTTAATATTACAACTCCAATTTGAGTGAGCTAGGTTATTTTTTATTGAATAGACGTAGAGTAAAAGACTGAATTCTTATGAATATATTTTACAGTTTTAAATAAAGGTCTAGGGAGAGTTATTAGATAGGCCCTATCAGGCAGTTTGAGGTAAGATAAAAAAATAGATAGATCTGTTATAGTTTTTACAGTGAAAACAGTTTTGTATCAAATTTTATAGTAAATAGACTATGTAAACTTATATAAAAGCTTTTGTTTTGTACCATCTATGCGAAAAGTGATATGAGTATGTCTGTGTTCTCTGCCCGTTTAACTACGAGAATAAACCTGTGGTTATTTTAGTTTACTTCTAATCATTAATGTTATATCATTGATACTCCACACTACAAACTCGTTAAACTTTGTCAGTTATGGATCACAACTATTATTGTTACTGAATTTTAGCACTGTAAAATATTTTCTAATCTGTCTGTACCTTTTCACCATATTGATTAATATCATGATTATACCTGTTAAAATAGTTTTAAACTTGATGCTTACTTTTTCAGTACCACCACTCTACTGCTTCCAATATATCATGCCATGAAACTTGTACAAATTTCCCATAACTTTGGTTTTGTGGCATAAGTCTACCGATTAACGATTTATGTGTACCACATTGTGAAATTACAGAATTTGTCTATTTTATTATGTTCTGTGATATATTTGTTATATTGATGATGATGGCAAATTTGGGTGCACACCTATCAACTTTTCCTTCAAGTTTCAAAATCTACATTTTCAATAAAAATTGAATTTTTTTTATTTATATAAATGAACATGAAAATGAACTTTTGTCGTGAGAATTACAATAATCAAACTTAGTCGGCTTAAAGGAAATGCATGTAGTATATATCTGCATAGATGTTATGAGTATATCTAAACAGGTATGACTGGATGTGAGAAAATCTTAGACTATGATGTTAATATTATTTTCTTTCTATTTTCAATGAAAAACTTAAGCAGAAGGAACAGTTCAGGTCTTTTTGTAAGTGTGTAATAGTAGGCCTATGTTCAAAGTAAGTATAGCTCTAGAAATTATGATTACTTCTAACTAGCATGACAAAGGTCCTAGGCATTTTCTTTCAGATTTATGAGTCAGCTCTGATTTCAATCTTCTTAGATTAAATCTGCAAGGCAACATATTTTTTTCTAGTGAATGTCAAATTAGTTCTTTTTATCCAAATCCAGCAGTGTATCAATTGCAGATCTAGTTATACTAAAAATGTTTTCAATTCCAATTCAATATTTGTAAGCTTTTTGGACCCCTAAAATAGAAATCATAGACACTATCAATTTTTTTGTTCTCTAGCCTAGTGGAACACAATGATGGAATGTTGTAGAAAAACGTAAAAAATTGAAATTTTTCGCTACCGAAAAGAAAGTGGTGTTTCCATTGATGGCAGGTAGTGGTAGTTTTCCAAGGTTAGAGATGGTGGGTTTTTTTTTTTCTTCCCAAACCTATAAGACAACTGTGTATCTCAATCTAAAAGATAGTGTTTTATTTCAAAGCTATAGGCCCTAAGATAGGCTACATAGTGGTATTTTCCAAACCAAAGAGAAAGATACATGTCTAAAAGATAGATGTATTTTATTCAACATTGACGGATATGTTTGCCACTCTCAATGTTTGATTAATTTCAAAGAAAGCTACGATTTATAAATATTTTAGATTTTGAAGCAATTAATATGTGAGTTTTCGAATTGAGTACAACTGAGCTTCTCTTGTTTTTTTTTATTGGGCAAAGTGGTTCTTTGTAGTTCTTTTAAAACTAACAAAATAAAATTCTTGATTCGGTTTTTACCAATCCCACTTAGTGGAAAAACATAATAGTATGCCTAAGATTGACAGACAGACAGATAAACAGACTCAGAGAGAATGGGGAAAGGTACAAAGTAGAATAATTCGGAGATTATGGAGAGAAAGAGAGAGAGAGAGAGAGAGAGAGAGAGAGAGAGAGAGAGAGAGAGAGAGAGAGATCAAAGTTTAGAACAATGAGCCGTGCAGTAGAACTTATGTGATTTTCTGTAACATGCTATGCATTGGATCAATGCACGTGTTTACTATGTATGTACAATGTATGTGTGTATGTATGTTTACATATATGTGCCTATGTATGTGTGTATGTATATATGTATACATATTGTGTGAATGTGTGAATGTAATCTATGTGTGTATAAATGTACAGTCTACAAATGCGTTATTGTATACATTGTATAACAAATTAATGTAGGTGTGTATGCACTATGTTCGTATTAATGTGCAATGTATGTCATGTTACATACATTGCATATTAAATTGTATGTATGCACATGGTAAATATGTATGCATTATGTATGTATGTATGTATGTATGTATGCATGTATGTATGTATGTATGTATGTATGTATGTATGTATGTATGTATGTATGTATGTATGTATGTATGTATGTATGTATGTAGTAGTACTGTTTATGTATGTCATTGTTTGTAAGTCGTATGTACAATGTATACATTTATATTTATTTGTTTGTATGAACTATGTTAGTACAACGTGTGTATGTACTATGTTTGTACAATGTGTGTATGTAATATGTTTGTACAATCTGTGTATTTACCATGCAATGCACAATGTGTGTATGTTCTATGTATGTACGGTGTATGTAAGTACTATGTATGTACAATGTGTATATGAACTAGATATATTTGCAATGTGTGTATGTATTGTGTGTATGTATAATGTGTGTATAATGTGCGTATCTACTATGTATGTACAATGGGTGTAAGTACAATTCTGTATCTATGTTCTGTATATGTATGTATGAGTACGTGTATGTACTATGTATGAAGGATGCATGTATGTTATATGTATGTAGGATGCATGTACGTCATTTGTATGTATGTATGTATGTATGTCTGTTCAAAGTATGTATGTATGTATGTATGTATGTATGATAATATGTATGTATGTATGTATGTATGTATGTATGTATGTATGTATGTATGTATGTATGTATGTATGTATGTATGTCCAAAGTATGTATGTATGTATGATAATATGTAATGTGATACGAGGCAGAGGTGATGACTTTATAGCGCTCAAGCCGCGATTTGTGATGCTCTTAAGAAAATATTAAGTGATTATTTATCGAACTCCGTATGTTCTGAAACCAGATACACTTCTGGCATGGGAACTTTTTTACCCCAATTTTTCTTATGTGCATGATTAAACTACATTTCTTATTGCATTTACTCCCTTTTAACGAATGCTTAAGATTTCAACCACTCTTTACCAGTTCGAACAATAATTATTAATAATTATTAATTTGTGTTTTTTCAATCCTCAAACTATCAAATCAACGACATGGTTGTACTTGCTTTGTTGTTGTTAATCAATTTTTACCTTTCGGTTGATACCATAATTATTTTTTTCCTCCTTCGCAAAGTCTTATCTTGAAGCATGACGTCATCTTCCCCCCTCCCCTTCTAGAGCTAGTAACCTGTTTTATGTCACAGTTTTCAGTTGGCAACTTCACCCCTGCTTCTTTCCTTCTCGCACCGTTTATCTTGAGGTTACGTCACTGGTGAAACGCCCTGACAAAGTCCTTCTGTAAATAAACACAATCAAAATCCTATTCACGAAGACTTTGAATTGAAATAGTGTCTTGTTTTTAATTAAGCTTTGGGTTGAAATAGTGTCTTGTTTTTAATTAAGTTTTGGGTTGAAATAGTGTCTTGTTTTTAACTAAGCTTTGTGTTGAAATAGTGTCTTGTTTTTAATTAAGCATTGGGTTGAAATAGTGTCTTGTTTTTAATTAAGCCTTGGGTTGAAATACTGCCTTGTTTTTAATTAAGCTTTGGGTTCAATATTGTCTTGTTTTTAATTAAGCTTTGGGTTGGAATAGTGTCTTGTTTTTAATTAAGCCTTGGGTTGAAATGGTGTATTGTTTTTAAGTACGCTTATCGTGTCGTGGCTGTTTAAAAAAAAAGGTAATTTATTTACTTGTAATACTAAAAGCTTTTGCGATCTACACATCGATGATCAGTGACATAATTGTGCCCCTTAAGTACACGGTTTACTGGTTGCTCATCGACTGTGTATCGTCATTGTAAAGAAACACCAAAACATACACACACAAAACAAAACACCAAAAAAAACAACACAAAAAACAAACATGACGATTCGTAATGTGAACTGTGTCTTTGTGTGTTTGTTTTGTTCTTTAACGTCCGACGTCAGCACTATAAGTTTAGGCTATTATCGTGGAAGGGTTCCAAGACTGGCGTCTGAAAATGTTATGTGCTGCCACAAACAAGACGGGACGAGGACACATGAGACTCCAGTCTCAGTCGGTTACAATACATTGACACCGACTCCAACCAATAGAAGATGATTGGGACAAATAGAATGTTGACCCATAGTGGGTTTCGAACCGCGGGCCTCGCGCTCTTTCGCTACTGGCGTTAGATGTAAGACACACAGTCGGACAAATAAAACAAGCAACTTGATCCATCAACTCTGCTTATATTATTTGGAAGCGATAACTGCCAGCTCGATTGGAAAAATAATAATGTCCTTTCTGTTCCAATTAAAACGTTGAAGTAACAACCAATTAAAACAAGAAAACCACTGAGAATTGTTACGATATAGTCTTAGGCGTAGGTATATTTCTATAATTTTGAGTTCCAATTTATGCATAATGAAAAAAAAACTAACATATCCAACCAATTATTAATATTCAGAAGAAGAAGAAAAAAAGAAGGAAAAGAAATAGAAGAAGAAGAAGAAGATTCTTCTTCTTCTTCTTCTTCTTCTTCTTCTTCTTCTTCTTCTTCTTCTTCTTCTTCTTCTTTTTCTTCTTCTTCTTTTATTCTTCGTCCTTGTTGTTGTTGTTGTGGTGGTGCTGCTGTTGTTGTTGTTGTTGGTGTTGTTGTTGTTGTTGTTGTGGTTGTTGTTGTTTTTTCTTCTTCTTCTTCTTCTTCTTCTTCTTCTTCTTCTTCTATTTCTTTCCTTCTTTTTTTCTTCTTCTTCTTCTTCTTCTTCTTCTTCTTCTTCTGTTAGTTTTTTTTTCATTATGCATAAATTGGAACTCAAAATTATAGAAATATACCTACGCCTAAGACTATATCGTAACAATTCTCAGTGGTTTTCTTGTTTTAATTGGTTGTTACTTCAACGTTTTAATTGGAACAGAAAGGACATTATTATTTTTCCAATCGAGCTGGCAGTTATCGCTTCCAAATAATATAAGCAGAGTTGATGGATCATTGATAGGACGGAATCATAAACAAGTATTAACTTGCAAGGACAACCGCGGCCAGACAAGAAAAAAATATAAGAAATTGGACTAAAACACACAAAGGGAGAGACGAGAGAAAGAAAATAATGCATTAACATGCCTTTTTTTTTGTTAACATTTTCGTTTGTTTGTTGTTATTTTTAATAAGGAATAAATTCCAAAACGGTGAGCAGGAGATCCCAATTGACATACCTTCAAAGATAACCAACCATATTCAAAACAATGTGACCTACAAAGATAAACAGCTGACATGGTTTCCATATGCATCGCCAGGTTAAAGTTGACTCGACCCTTACAAATCTATTAGTAAAGGTTCATGGTTCATGGTCTGTCACTACCACTATTAGGCTACTACCACTACCTAAATTACTTCCACAACAACAACAGTTCTTACCATACCCTAGATATTATACTATCCCCTACTGCTACTGTTACTGTTACTTCCACTACTACTAATGCTACCACCACTACTACTACTAGTAGTAGTAGTAGTAGTAGTAGTAATAGTAGTAGTAGTAGTAGTAGTAGTAGTAGTAGTAGTAGTAGTAGTGGTGGTAGCATTAGTAGTAGTGGAAGTAACAGTAACAGTAGCAGTAGGGGATAGTATAATATCTAGGGTATGGTAAGAACTGTTGTTGTTGTGGAAGTAATTTAGGTAGTGGTAGTAGCCTAATAGTGGTAGTGACAGACCATGAACTATGAACCTTTACTAATAGATTTGTAAGGGTCGAGTCAACTTTAACCTGGCGATGCATATGGAAACCATGTCAGCTGTAAATCTTTTGTAGGTCACAGTGTTTTGAATGTGGTTGGTTATCTTTGAAGGTATGTCAATTGGGATCTCCTGCTCACCGTTTTGGAATTTATTCCTTATTAAAAATAACAACAAACAAACGAAAATGTTATGATTAATGTTATTACTATTGGTATTTTATAATTTTGTTGTCATTACAGTTTCTACTTAAAATCTTATAATAATTAGCTTACATATAATGAGGTTACTAGTTTTGAATACATACAATAGTTGTACATTCAGCGTATTTTACACACAATTACACCGATCATAAAACCTGTTATTTTGATAATTACTACACTACATGAAGCCTTTTATACGGGTTTACTGGGTCATAAAGTGTGTTCTATTCTAAACGAGGCAAAAAACACATTAAATAATGCAAATTTCACTTTAAATTGGGTTACGCTGTTAAACACACATGTATTTTAAGGCTTTCCACAAAAGTTTATGCTTGGCGATTTTATGTTGCAATAAAAATGAGCTAGATGTAACAGCAACATTATTTTCTTGAAACAGTCAAAGTTAACTGAATGTAGGTTAGTTTAGTTTCAGCCTCATTATCCCTGTGGAACATTGATAGTTATATGCAAACAAAAATAATGCATTAAAAACATCCTAGAGTCTACGTTCTCTTTTCCTGTGCTTTGTTATTGACGATAGAATTAGTCTCACTAGAAACAATTACAAGTTTTAACCAGAGGGAAGATAATAGGCCCTGAGACCCAGCCATCTGGCTTGGTTTGTAACTTTGTGTCGGTGTTGGTAATAAGGGCCATGTAAGCTGCAACTAGAGGAGGCCATAAGTATAACGTCGTAGTTGCCTAGAACTCGTCGTAAACCTTTTTATTCGCATAATTATCTTAAGACGAATCGCAAGCTTACGACAATGTTGTACTTACTACCCGAGGGCGTTAGTGCCTTGTTGACTTGTTCTTCTGGGACTGTGAACTTTTAATTACGTGGGTCTTGCACCTCTTATCTCTGCCTTCAAGTCAAGGGATTCAGTGTTGGAGAAAGCTGCAGCAAGACGATCCAGGTGAGATTCTAGTTAATTCCGTAAAAACTATTCGAATTAATTAAACAAGTGTATTGTGGTAAATATTAAATTTCTTTGTTAAAACCTATAGCTGTAGAGCATTACAAATTACACAGGTAAGAAATGTTCAGCTTACTTTGTAAAGAGTATTCAAATTGATTAAATGTATGCACAATGATAGGTGTGAATTTATAAACTTATACCTGTATAAGAATTTTGTCCGTCTTCATATAGCTGTTACGCATAGCCAAGTCCACTAATAATTATGTTGTTGTGATAAAAAAGACAAAATCACAAAACTAGTCTTGAAACGCTACATACCCAGCACTGCTTACTTTGAAGGTTAAGTTAAAGCGCAGGAATCATCGAAAATGTATAGAAGTAGTATACGGAACAGTCAAAAGAGAGAAAGAATAAAAGATAGAGGGAGAGAGAGAGAAAGAGAGAGAGAGAGAGAGAGAGAGAGAGAGAGAGAAGAGAGAGAGAGAGAGGAGACAAGAAGGTCAAGTATTTTTTATCTTTGATTTAAAGAACGCACTTTTCCTGTTTACGAAATGAGCGAACAATCAAGCTGTCAGAATTAATTTGAATAATAATGATTATTACTTATGTCAATCAATTATTCAACTTATGAATATTATATTGATTTTAATGAAAGCAGGCCTAGCTGACCCTTATTAAATTTGCCTCCTTTGCATAAAATTAAGTGAACATTTCTTTCCCGTCTCCATTAACATTGAGCAGCGCATAATTACCACCCTAACGCCTCCTGCCGTACTTGCATCAGAATGTGGTTTCTCATTTTCCATTGTAGTAACCAGTAGCCATTTCAACCTTGAAGAACGTCTGCTTCTGCTATGTTTGTTTTTACAATGAAAGTTTGTCTCGAATTACCTCTTTAACAGTTACATTATATTCAGTTCCTTTGAGTAAAATCGATATATATTTCTTAACATCGAAACCGTCTATATTGACAAACATAAAAATCTGCAAAAGATATTTGAAAGGCTGTGTAATATTTTTTTTTTAATTTTGCAAAAAATCATGAATGTTGGTATTGAGCTCTGACTTGAGCCATCGTTTGCGTTTATTTTCTTTCCTCAAATAATTCAATTTGTTAGCGATATGATATATCGCCTGCATTTTAAGTTCCTGTACATGTATTATAATTAAAATGTGATAATTCTACCGTTATCCTAAAGATTTTATATGATCTCGTAATTTTAGCACGGGTAATTTTTAATTTGCCTCTTTGAATCGTAATAATTATTATTATTTCAGCAACTGAATCCTCTGTACTTAAAACATTTACAATACTAGTTACACTATTACATTTTCCAATCTTCTTCAGTTGCCGTTAAACACTTTAATAGCATAGTGAATGGCTTATCTAAAAGAGAAACAGTATTTCACTTGATTTGCGTTAGACCAACGGCTCCGCTTATCTCAACTTGTTTTGTTTTGTTTTTTAAATTGGGAAGACACATGCTGTTCTTAGAAGTGCACTGGGTATTTTTTAAACATTGTTGTATAAATTTTAAACTCACCGATTAAATTTTTTTTTTAAGCCAAACCCTTTAAACAAGTAGACCATAACACAGCTATGTAACAAATAATGTAGTACTATAGGAATGAAACAAATTAAGTCTTAAGTACAACAATGAGGTAAGCTTACGACGCGTCTTAAGATATGGGAATAAGAAGGCTTACGAAAAGGTGTAAACTACCGCGAAGTTGTACTTACAACCTATTGTAGAAAAAAATTGCATTGCTTTATTACTGCTGCTATTATAATGGAAACTTTTGTTTAAGCAAAATTTAGTGTCTGTATCGACACCCCTTAAGAACAGTCCAAGTCACCGAAACATCAATGTGAACAAATGTTAGCGTAACAGTGATCTATCTCTTATAAGCTATAACGAGAGTTAGTTCAGATTGGCATTCAGACAGCAATTTTTGTTCAGCCTACTCAACCTACACTGCATGAGTCAAAATTGATCTAACTGTTCCTACTTTTTAATGTATTATTTAATTACCTGGACTCTTTTTATGCACATATCTTTCTACTTCTGTGTCTTTATCCGATATTTTGGGAAGCCTGGTGCCTATACAAACAAAACTATAATTAGAAACAAAACAAGGAAACAACATATTACTATAAATTGTATTGAATGAAGCACGCGTCTCTTCACTGCAACACCAATCTTTGTAAGGAATGTTTTCAGTATACTATTTGATGAAGATTTTGTTTACTATTGTGTAAAACTACTAGATTTCTCTCTGACCATTAATTTTATAAAAAATCCGTATCCAAACATAAATTGATCAGCGCCTGTGGTAACGATGGACAATGGTAAGGTTACACTTGCCAACATCGTCGTTTAACCAAGAGCAATGGATAGAAAAAACCTTACGATAGATTTTTTTTAATCAGCGGTTTTTGTTTTGTTTTTGTTTTGTTTCGCACAGTATATGTTTTCAAGTCTTTGATTTCTTATTCTGTGTATTACATTTCTTTCTAGTAGTTTCATGCAAATTTGAACCTCAAACCCAATTAGCTTAATATAACGATTAAAAATAGGAACTCTATTACTTTTTTATTTCCATATCCGAAAGATAATAATTGCATGAACAAAAAGTTAACGATAGATGCGTGTTTAACCCACCGAGTTCGTAGATGTAATGGCTATTTCAAAAAAGGTGGAAAAAGGAATAAAACTTTATATACCGGATCATTTTATCACCCCATAGATATTATGACTAAATAACACAAGGGTGTCCATATGGAAAACTGTTATCTTTTTTCAGAGGAAATAACGAGAAACTGAATAGTAAACCATTCTCTTCACTTCAAGGACATTTTTTAGATTCACCTTTACCCATTTTTTTGTGAATTAATTTTTTTTTTACAAATTTCTTATTCTTGGTACAGTTTGTGAACGTCGCCTGTGAAATTCACCTTTGAAAACCACCTGTGAAAATCATCAGTGAAAATCAACTGCGAAAATCATCAGGGAAAATCAGCTGTAATTATCAGTGAAAATCACCTGTAAAAAATCATCAGTGAAAATCACCTGTAAAAATCATCAGTGAAAATCATCTGTGAAGTTCTGTGAAAATGGCAACGGAAACAGTGACGATAACCACCACAGTGAATCCTCTTGAGGAACTCTGCGCGGGAATTCCCACTGACCCACTTCCAGAACCGGAAGCCAGAGATCCCGACATTCCCCACGCTCCAATAAGAACGCCAGATTTGAACGCCGATGAAGAAAAGGTTCGTTGAATCATCTACCTGCTACATTGTGTTTTGTATTAATTTTATTCAGCTCTCCTTGTTTTAAGTCTTATAGATTCCCCATGCATGTTCCTACACTACGATGAGTCTCAAAAACCAGTGTATAACAAATTTTACGTGCTGCCACACCAAAACTGTGTGGGGATACTATGGCGCCTGTCTTAGCCAGTAACATTTCATGTATAGTGACACTGACGCTACCAGTAGGGATCGAAATCCGACAAAAAAAATTAGTCCGATCGTGGGTTACTACCCGCATAATTCCCGATCAATAGACCAAATTTTTACCACTTGCACAAGTTTGCCCCTCATTGTAGTGCTCTATAGAGCGAGGGAGAGAGTTCTCTCTCTCTTGATCTCTCTCTCTCTCTCTCTCTCTCTCTCTCTCTTCCTCTCTCTTGGGACTTAACGTCTTCTAGGTTCTCCTGGTGGATCTTACCGTCCTATACGGCGAGTGCCCCTAATTGCAATTTGGTAAGGGCTTTTATCTTCGACGGCATCGAGTATTAACATTCGCTGTGGTCAACTGTAGGTGAAGACACGTTATCTTTATTGTAGCTTTCATTTGCCAGTAATAGCTGCAGTGACCCATTTGTGTTGATTGCTTTGAAGATTAGTGGGTTGTTTGTTGGTTGGTCGGTTTCTAAACCTCCAACATCAGGAACTAACCTATATAACGTACGAGTTCCTTGCTGACAATTAAATGTACTTTTACAAAGGGACATAGCCGGGATTCTAAAATATCTGTCTTAGACGGTCACATAATAATATATTGACACCGACTAAAATTTGTGTGACCAACCGTGGGTTCGATCTTAGACTTTCCAAATTGATGCCCATCGTTCTACGACTTAAGTCAACTCGCCTCCCAATCCCGTTAAGGATAAATAGAAACGACTGTGGAAGGGGTGAAGTAACCCACTTCTTATTATCTCTGTATCCACCTATCTATCTATCTATCTATCTATATGTCTATCTATCTATCTATCTATCTATCTATCTATCTACCTACCTACCTATCTATCTATCTATCTATCTATCTATCTATCTATCTATCTATCTATCTATCTATACTCTCTATCTATCTACCTATCTATCTACCTCCCTTCCTGTCCGTTAATCTCTATTTATCTTACTAACTGTTCATATTTTTATGAATCAGTCATCAGTCACAACACTTTAATACTCAATATCGTATTATCTATTCTTCCCACAACAGTTAGCCCTAGAGAATGCCCTGCGCTATTTTCCAGCCTCCACCCACGAAACGCTGGCTCCCGAGTTCGCCATTGAGCTGAGAACCTATGGACATATCTACATGTATCGCTTCAGGCCAAACATAGAGATGAGGTGGGTGAGCTTGGTTGATATGGATAGTCTGTTTCTGACAGAGAAATAGAGGGATAGAGAGAGGGAGGGAGATATTGAGAGAGGGAGAGAGAGAGAGAGACAGAGAGAGAGAAATAGGGGAGAGCAAGCGAGAGTTTAGTTGAGTTCGTTTTACTTCCGACGACAGACGGGCCTCAATACTGACGTCTGACAATTGTATGTGCTGCCACGCGAGACAGGGCGGGCATACCATGACTCCTGTCTCAGCACCGACCCAAGCAGTTCGGGCGAAATCGCCAGGATTCGAACCATGGACCTGATGCGTCGAAAGCCGATTATCTACCCCAAGACTACCAAGAGAGAGAGAGAGAGAGAGAGAGAGAGAGAGAGAGGTGGGGGAGTGAGAGAGGGTATGTATAAAACATGAGTCATGGAACCAAAAGAAGAAAATAGGGGAAGGAATCAAGGTAAAAAGACAAATAATTATGCAGTCCGTTAACTTCCTTTCCCATCAACTAGATCTTTTTCGGATGGACCAAAAGAATGATTAACGTCTTACAACGTCATGTGCTGTCATACAGGGACAAGAAAGATACCGAGACTATCGCCTTGGCTGGTCACATTACACTAATATTGACACTGATCCAACCAGCAGGAAAACAGAGAAGGAAGCCGCGGAGCCAATTTCCATAGGGTGGGGATACCAGGACTCGCAAGTGCAATTGGTGGTAGCTTAAAACTCACCTTTAGGCTGATGGGCCATAGAACTTCACGCTACATGCTTCACGCTTCACGCTTCACGCTACACGTTTCATACCCTGGGCCATACAACTTCACGCTATCATGCTACATGCTTCATATTTTGCCGAAAACATAGGAATTCTGTTTTATTTTCTCCCAAAATGATTCTTCTGACGAAGATGCTCTGATTTTGCTTTTGTTACGAAGGAGACGAAAATGAAAAAGACGAAGCATAATTTGGTGCCGAGAACATTTACTTCTCAGACAACCATGGGGAAGGTTTTAGCGTACATTCTATCTATCTATCTATCTATCTATCTATCTATCTATCTATCTATCTATCTATCTATCTATCTATCTACATACCTACCTTCCTACCTATTAATCTATCTACCTATCTACTCCTATATTTATCACTAACTGTTTGTATTTTTATCAATCAGTCATCAATCACAGCAACACTTAATATCGCATCATTTATTCTCCTCACACCAGCTAGCCCTAGAGAATGCCCTGCGCTATTTTCCAGCCTCCACCCACGAGACGCTGGCTCCCGAGTTCGCCATTGAGCTGAGAACGTATGGGCACATCTACATGTACCGCTTTAGGCCCAACATAGAGATGAGGTGGGTGAAGTTGGATAGTATGGATAGTCGGTTTCTGACAGAGAAATAGAGGGATAGAGAGAGGGAGAGAGAGAAAGAGAGATATAGAGAGAGAGACAGGCAGACAGACAGACAGACAGACAGACAGAAACAGAGACAGAGACAGAGACAGAGACAGAGAGAGAGACAGACAACGTGACGTGAGAGAGACAGGAGGTCCGTGGTTCGGGCCCTGGCGACTTTGTACCTACTGGTTGGTTCGGTAAAAGTTTAATGTGACAGGCTGAGACAGGTGTCATGGTATCCCCGCCCTGTCAGGCGTCAGTCTTAGGGGATCTCCACAATATTTATAGCCTATAATTATAGTGCTGGTGTTAGACTTTTAGCCAATTCAACAACTAAAAATTAATTATCTTTTTCTAATCCACAGAGCCTACCCTCTCGACCAGTATCCGTGTAAGACTCTCCATGCGGCCGCCATCATGCATATGATTATGAATAACCTTGACCCTCGCGTGGCCCAATTTCCCCACGAGCTGGTTACCTACGGAGGGAACGGGCAGGTGAGATAATACAGACTTTACAATTCATACGGCGATGACAGAATGACACAATCCCGCCCTATAGGCATGGTATTTTCTGGTTGCTTATTGGCTTCATAAATCTAAAATAGAACTATACTGTCTTGGCCGGTAATGCTGATTCCCTCATTAATTGTATAGTCTTCGGCTCGCTATGGACTACTTAATCGCAGTGTCTTGTATGACTTGGATGAAACCTCATGTGTCCATTGAGGTGCATGTAGTTGTTGTTGAGTTGGTTTGACGTTCAACATCAGCACTATAGAGACTATGTGGACGGGTTCCAATTTGTTGTGTTGGGCGGAGATATCATGACTCCTGTCTCAGCCGGTCGCATTAAACCGACCCAACCAGTAGGGGGCGAGATTACCAGGGATCGTACCACGGACCTTCTGCATGAAAGTCGATGTTCTATCCCAGGTTTACCACACCCCTCGTCTTTTAAGGCGCATTTTGTGGTTCATACATACTGCACAAATTAATCAAACGGATAGTGAACAACTACAGCAAAAATAAAAATAATATTAATAATGATGATCAATATGGTGTAATGATAGTGATAACGAGAAAGGTAACCATAATAAGTACGATAACGGAATTGATAACAACAATGATAATGATAATAATAAAAATAACATCAATAATGGTACTCCTCCAGGTGTTCTCCAACTGGGCCCAGTTCCTCCTGGTGATGCACTACCTGTCTCAGATGACTGACCACCAGACGCTGGTCATGTACTCCGGACACCCCATGGGTTTGTTCCCCAGCTCGCCAGAGGCGCCCAGACTGGTCATCACTAACGGCATGGTAAGTACAGTAATGGCGCTGAATCGAGGATACAAGTTGCATAATATAGTCTCTGGCTGAAAACATGACTTTGTACGATGGGAGTGCAGATACGTGAGCTCGTTGGTAGCTAGAAAAACGTGAGGCTTAATGCAGCAGTTTTTTAAATGTACAGTAGGTACAATATTATCACTAACGGCATGGTAAGCACATTCATGGCGCTGAATCGAGGATACCAGTTTCAGATGGCCTCAAAATAAATACATGTACTATGGGAGTGTAGAGACATAAGCTTGTTGGTAACTGGGGAAGCGTAAGGTTAAATACATCAGGTTGTTAAAGGTTAGCTAAGCATACATGCTAGTCATCACTAACGGCATGTCCTCTGGCGTTTTGTGGTTGTTGCTATTTACTCCAGTGGTCTCTGGGCTTACGCTCTTTTGCCTAGGGCCATTAAGATAAAGGCAGCAGTTCTCTGGCGTTTTAAGGCCTAAGTGCCGGAAAACCGTGAGGCTAGAATGAAACTGATCTATCTCAATCTAAATATAATTGAGGTTTGATTCACATTGTTGAGAACCTCCTTTCAAACCATCTATACTAAACATACCTAATACCCACCTTAGGTTTTGTAATGTTAGCTGCTTGTGTCGAATTCTCATGAGCCAGAAAACACCAGTTTGTTAGTTGCCGGAAACAATTGAAGCCAACACACGTCAGCTTGTTATTGTTCGGTAGTGGTTATAAAAACAAGTCTATATGTATACATCCTTTGGTAAGTCTTTTCGCTTCTTGTTACAAAAACTGTACTAGATCTATACCAATCAAAGAAAAAGATCCAAGAGAACAACTTGCACTGTTTTTCAGATGGTGCCCAACTACTCGAGCCGGGACTCCTACGAGAAGCTGTTCGCCTTGGGAGCCACGATGTACGGACAGATGACTGCAGGCAGCTATTGCTACATCGGACCGCAAGGAATTGTCCATGGAACAACAGTAAGTTTATCATTCGCATAGATGTCTATTAATAGTGTGATTTGTTACTTAGTGGCCCCCTTTTCCTCTCCCCAGTAACATTCAAGCATAGATATATAACTACCCGGTATTGATATACATATATGCATTCAAGTAACATTCTGTGAGGTCACTAAGCCATCTAGTGCTATTAATAGACATCTGTGACGATTCGCCGAAACTCTATTCAGTAGCCATCCAAAAAACGTACATTTCTACAATATTGTACCTAAGTCCCTAGATCTAGACACTGTATGGGTTCTGAATGAGTTTGGTCTATTACATAATATTAGATTTGGTATTAGGACATGTGATTGCAGGATTTCAGTCTTTCTATTAGAATATAATAGATGTTTTTACTATTCTGTTGTTGTCTTTTTTTTTTTATTAAAACCATTCCCATTATCCTATTACTATTATTATTATTATTATTATTATTATTATTATTATTATTATTATTATTATTATTATTATTATTATTATTATTATTATTATTATTATT
>RQTK01000388.1:224474-238604 GCA_003991915.1 Elysia chlorotica
GTGAGTGAGTGAGTGAGTGAGTGAGTGAGTGAGTGAGTGAGTGAGTGAGTGAGTGAGTGAGTGAGTGAGTGAGTGAGTGAGAGAGTGAATGAGTGAGTGAGTAATTTTGTTTTTACGGCAGGTAGGCCTCCTAGGGGTCGACGTTAGGTTTGTTTTATCTGTTGATCCTTACCGTCATTATATCAACAATTAGGCTTCAGATTATAAGCCATAGCTCCTGTTTTTCTGTCGAGAGCATCAGTAATGTCTAACACTAAGTGGCACCCTGACAAATACCTAGCATTTTTTGTTTACGATGGATCGGTGCTTTGTGCACGTCACACCCCACGTTGGGTTTGATTTAAACCATCCATTTTTAAAGCATCCATTATTAACAGTTAACAGGATTTTATATTCTTTTTCTTAATTAGCGCATCATCATTATTATCAACCGTTGTTTTAATTTTTATTTTTCGAAAGAACACTGAAAAAGAGAATACATCCGGACAGCAAGCTTCATAGATTTATTCATTGGCTAATTATTTAATTTAAAAACAAAAATTTGTATTATAAATTTTATTACTGATTTACTCATTTATTGTAATATTAAAAATCATTAAAAAGCGTTATATTTTACAATAATGAATGTAATATACGCAGGATTCGCGATTCCTTATACTGTCGATATATCAAATAAATACAAAAGAGTATAGTTATCATTTGTTGTTGTTGTTGTTGTTGTTGTTGTTGTTGTTGTTGTTGTTGTTGTTGTTGTTGTTGTTGTTGTTGTTATAATTATTTTTATTGTACAATTAGTTACAAACATGAAATTGAATGTGCATGTGTATATGTACCACATTCCCATAGTTCTATATATATACATGTAGCCTATCTTGATTAAAAATGAACATCTTACAAGTGTGAAAAAAAAGATTTTTTTTTTAAATAATAAACTCTTACTCTTTCCTAACGCTTTGGACTTCCCTACAAAAAAAGACATGGCCATCCAGAACGTGATCGGTGACAGTTTTCGGGGCGCTACCTGGGTAGCCATTCACAACGGAGGCGGTGTTGGGTGGTGAGGCACAGGCATAGATTAGAATTACATCTAATTGATAGTTTCAGTGGTTTTATTTCTTAACAAGCTGTATTGGTTTTGTTATTATGCTAATAAACAAATTGCAAGAAAATTGTCTTCGTCATATGTCTTAATTTTTACCCTTTTTTTTTAGTTAATTGTAGTCACTAGATTGTTAAAAAGCAATAAGTGAACTTTTTTAGCTTAATGTTTTTAACTATACTAATTTTGTATAATGTATTGTTTTTCGAACAATTCTTTAAACTCTCATCTATAATATGGTGACTACACAGAACTGGAAAACTGGAAGCCTGCTTTTGTTATTTTTTACTTCAGAGCAACATGTATAATTATTATCAGCGGGGAAGCAATCCCTAAATAATCTGAATTTAAACATGTAGGTGTTGTTATTGGTAAAACAAATAAAATAAAATAAAAACTTTCTAGGGGAAATCTGTACATTTACGATAGGCATCACTGCTTTTTGGGTCTTTTTTTCCATGATATTAGTTGTTAGTTGCATGATTATACATATTTAACTGTAGAATGAAAAAATATTTGTATCAACTAACAGGGGTGAAGTAATCAATGGAGGATTCGGTCTTGTGCTGGACGGATCAGAGGTCAGTTTGGTGGTCGATGTTAAATAATTTCGTTGTTGTATTGGAATCTCGATTAAATCAACACTTAAGTGTTGAATGGTGTCGTCTTTTTTTTCATATTCATAGTTACTTTCACAAAAGAAATTAATTTGGTAGCACCGTGTGGTGTTGGTTTTATTTGGATTTCACAAATGTTGTACTTATTGTTAAAATTGTATTAGCCCTACGTTTAGTTACTTTAAAAAAAAAAAACGCAACATTTATTGTACCTAAATATAATAAAAATAGCTGAACCGTAGATCAAGTGATGTTACTGGTGTATGATGTACACCTGGAAACTGGATAATGCCGAGGAATTGCCTGATGTTTTTTCAGATATTCCACAGTAATTCCGGTTTTGATCGGATAGGGTTGTACATGTAACAGTGAGGCAAATCGTGTTATTTTTTTTTTCCTGTTGTAAATTAATGACTTAACTGATGTAAGGGAAGCTATTCTTACTAGACTTTAGTAGAAATTGTTTATATATTTACTTTCCTTTGACCGTATTGAAATAATCAAGATACTGGTACCATCATTAATTTCGCGTGCATCTTTGTTTAGGCATAATAATTACACTTATATAAACTTGATATGGAAAAATTATGTGCTCGAATATCAAATAAACCTTTTTTGTTCCTTTTTTTTCAGGACGCTGGAGAGAGAGCCGAGAGAATGCTGAAGTGGGACGTGAGCAATGGGGTGAGTAGTCTAAGAGTAAAGAGATAGAGATTAAAAGAGAGAGACTGAGAGGGAGAGGAGGGATGAGGAGAGAAAGGAATACATATTTAACTGTAGAATGAAAAAATATTTGTATCAACTAACAGGGGTGAAGTAATCAATGGAGGATTCGGTCTTGTGCTGGACGGATCAGAGGTCAGTTTGGTGGTCGATGTTAAATAATTCCGTTGTTGTATTGGAATCTCGAATAAATCAACACTTAAGTGTTGAATGGTGTCGTCTTTTTTTTCATATTCTTAGTTACTTTCACAAAAGAAATTAATTTGGTAGCACCGTGTGGTGTTGGTTTTATTTGGATTTCACAAATACTGTACTTATTGTTAAAATTGTATTAGCCCTACGTTTAGTTACTTAAAAAAAAAAATGCAACATTTATTGTACCTAAATATAATAAAAATAGCTGAACCGTAGATCAAGTGATGTTACTGGTGTATGATGTACACCTGGAAACTGGATCATGCCGAGGAATTGCCTGATGTTTTTCAGATATTCCACAGTAATTCCGGTTTTGATTGGATAGAGTTGTACATGTAACAGTGAGGCAAATCGTGTGATTTTTTTTTCCTGTTGTAAATGACTTAACTGATGTAAGGGAAGTCATTCTTACTAGCCTTTATTAGAGGTTGTTTATAAAGTTACTTCCCTTTGACGATAATTGAAATAATGAAGTATAGCTACATATGTACTGGAACATGTATTAATTTCGTGTACTCTGAGCATCTTTGTTTATGAATAATAAATATACTTATATAAACATAATATGGAGAAATGATGTACAGGAATACAAAATAAACTTTTTATTACTTTTTTTCAGGACGCTGGTGAGAGAGCCGAGAGAATGTTGAAGTGGGACGTGAGCAATGGGGTGAGTAGTCTGCTAATAGTAAAGAAGCACAAGAGAGAGAGAGAGAGTGAGAGAGAGAGAGATAGAGAGATTGAGAGAGAGAGAGAGAGAGGCAGATAGAGTAAGAGGGAGAGAGAGAGGGGGTGAGGAGAGAAAGGAAGGAACGGGAAAGAGAGAGAGAGAGAATTAGAGAGAGAGGCAGAGAGAGAGAGAGAGAGGGCGCAGAGAGAGATGGAGGGAGAGAATTATCCAGAGCGAAAATAAAGACCTGCTGCTGCTGTATGGCAACGCGAAATGCTAGAGACAATCCAAGGAACAACGGCAATAACCGAGTCATCAGTATATATGTAGAAGTAACGGCTTTGGTGATAGTATAATCAAATCAAATTACTGTTATCTACTTCTGTCATTTCTAAATTTTTGTTTGACAAAGAAAACCTTTGAGTCTGGGAAAATTGTAACTTTTTAGCTTGAAAAAAAAAAAAGTATGTTACTACTTTTGGCTCAATTCTTATTAATATCACTCGCCATTTACATGATGTAGGTAACCCGGCGCTGTTGGTCTGGCAACGCCAATGCTAAGGAGACCATCCAAAGAACTATGAAGATGACCGAGGGGCTTCAGGTGACGCTTCCCAACGCTGTGGAAGATAACACACTCATCGAGAGGGCCCTCAACCCCAGCTTTTAGAGTATAGATTTATATCATGATATATGTATATCAGATGGACAACGCATAGTTTCAGACAGCACTCAACCCCAGCTTTTAGAGTAAAGACTTATATCATGATAATTATATGTATATCAGGAGGACAACGCATTGTTTCAGAGAGCACTCAACCCCAGCTCATAGAGTATACAAAGTTGTAGACTTATCGTGATATATAATACATAAGCGCATGAGGTAAATGTGGAATGCCAATGCCACATTATTTTTAAAAAATAATAATAATTGGGTTCTCAACCATGGCTTTTAAAGTATAAACAAGACTTGACTTTATCCACTGCTAAGTTAGTTTTGAGTTAATTGAAGTGGGTCTGTCATATGTTATTGTCTTGTCCATTGCACATTACTAGCAATAAGCTTCAAATTCACTAGTTGTATTTTATAAATACATATATCTATTTGGCTATGAATCAGTGGTATATTTTAACAGGAGTCAAATTGAGCTGTTTTAGGTTCCTTCATGTAACGTTCCATTATAGAGAAAAAATAAAATGAGATATGCTCAGCATGGTTTTGTTTTTTTTATGTATCCTAGTTTTGAAGCGATATCAGACAATTTTACGTTGAGATTTTCCTTTTTTTTTTTCAGCTAAAGGTAAAAGCAAAAGTGATTGTTCTTTATGGGAATATAAACCACACGTGAATCCTTTTGGGGCAATTGTTTTTTTTTTTTTAATCAAGCTTAACCTCTACCTAACCTATATGCTATATGATGTACTAGGTACAGCATAAACTGCTCTAAAAGCACTTAAGCCTTGTGTCATGAAGGTGTTAAGTTCTGTGCAAATAGAGGTTTGTTCTCATAATTATCTGTATTACAATGAGTTAAGTGGAAAAAATTACTTGTGTGTATTATCAATCTTAACAAGTATCAGATATGTTTTAACTCAAGTTAGAAAACAGTCTTGCTAAAACAAGTATTTTAGAGAATATGTTTGAAACATCAACTTTGGCTTTTTTTTGTGAACAGATCCTTATTGATTATTACTACGCGTTTTGTGATAATTCTTAGTTTAATTTGTCCTATCATTTATTTTGATTTTTCAACAACTATATGGCTTTTTTAGACAAATAATATTCACTTAGGGAAAAATTTAGAATCTAAATGTTCTATAGTTAAGGTAAAGCAATAAAGATGTGCTTTAATTTATTACCAGGCACCTGTTGTTTTTTTTTTTAATCACTACACCTGGACTTTGGTTAATCTTGCTCATGTCTAATGAAACATTAAACATTTAAAATAAAAGCCAATACAAATAATTCATGTTTCAAATGAACCCACTTTTTTTTTGCGCAGCGATTTTCTTTTTACTATTTAATTATATTATTTATAACCTAGATACATACATATCAAATTATAATTTAATTAATGAATCTTGTACAGCCTTATTAGCCACACCACTTGTGGATATAAAATTCTAATCTGCTTCAATCTTGCTGGTTAAAAACTAGTGTAACTTCTCCTAGATTTATTGAAGGATCCTTTACAAATGATAGATTGGACTGCTTATAATAATTATGCTCAAGCTAAAACTTGAAATGACAACACTGTTATGTACTGGTGACATGTCACAGTTTAGTCATAAAATTTTCAATACACCAGAGAAAAATTAAAAGAAAATTTAACAAAGTGATTTTGTTTCAACAGACATTTATTGTATTTACACGATTTTAATCTATATATACAAATTTACATGAAGATATTTCACAAGAAAGTGACTACTTATGTGCCAAGTATTATGTCCCTTTGTTCAATTTCTTTCTATTGAGAGAAGCTCTCTCCTAGTTTAACATCAACTTGATTTAAAAAATAAACCCTGTACGACAAGGAGTTGCAAGATTGACATCTAACATAAAATCTTTACCTACTGCTGCACAGATACAGTGCAGGAATGTACTAGAGCTCCTGTCTCAGCCGATCACATGATACTGATAAAGATCAAACCTTTAGGGAACGAGACCCAACAACTAAATCAGCCTGAGCGTGCACGAAAATACAGACCCTATATTAAGGAAAAAATTGAACACCTTAATAATCCTTCCATTTCATACAAGACTGGAAATAGCATGGCTCTGTACCTCTGACCCAACTTGCATTGTGCAATTGAGCACACTACACGCTGCGTGCTTATGCAGTGTGAGTCCAGGGCTACAGAGCCTGGTATTTTTAATAAAAGTGTGAAGAAAAAAAAAAAAAGCACCAATTATCCCCATCATCTGGCAGGCTGACTCATGGCGGCCGCGGTGCGGAAGTTGTTGAAGTGGTTCAGGTACTGCAGCATGGTGGTTGCCGGCGTGTAGACCTCCTCCATCTTGGGCTTCAGAGATCTAGGGGGGCTTTCAGCCACGCCACCTATCAGGCTCTGGAGCAGCTCCTTCATCAGGTTCCAGCAGTCGGCGGCGATTGCAGACGGGCAGTACTCTACCTGTAGTGGATGATACAGTCATGTTATGTACTGTAGAACTACAATATGAGCAATAGGATTTATCATTTACTCGAAGGGGAAATACTAAACTATAGAGAGAACAGCGACAGAGGGCTATCTTCACAGAGGGAAATACTCCACCTGAAGAGAATGCATTCCAACATAACTTTGCCTGACTATAGTTTTGCACTGGGCACCTTATTGGTAGAATATTCTCCAGCTTGAAATCAGCTCACCTGTTGCTATAGATCTATCAGCCACTTTCTCTTACTGCTTTAAAATTCTCTAACCCCCTTGGCAGCAAATAAACATCTAACGTTGATTTATGGGGAGATTTCTTTACAGTGGAAAACTTATATAACAATGTTAAATTTTGCTAAAGCAAAAATCACTTGTTTCCTTGTTGTATCAGACACATATTAAATGGCATACCAGTCGCAATAAGGGAAAATAAATCAAGCTGAGGTTTCTATATTCTATGATAGGTTTCTTTTCTCTCCTTGCTGTATAGTACAATATGAATTTTTAGTATGTAAGGCGCCTACTTCAATACTGGATACAGGTCTAACCCTTCTCAAATTTACATCATAATCGTATTCTAAATCAATGGAGCCAATATAACAAGACCAGCTGCTTGTTTCTTTATAATTTTGTTGTTGTTTAGCATCCAATGTCAGCATTATTTAGGTTTTAAATATTGTGGATGTGGATAAGTCAGACAAGTTTACACGCTGCCAACAAGAACAAGAACAAGAAAAAAAGATAAAGAATAGTAAATAAAAATGGTAAAAGTAAGAAATTAAATATCAATGAAATTCACCTCAACAAGGATGCCCTTCATGCTACCGGCCAGAGACACTGACCCAACTTTCAGTATAAAGTCCGAGAGCTGGAACCTCTGGCCTTTGGACTCGATCTTGGCGCCTTTCCGAGCCTGGTAGTAGTTCTTGAGGTTCGACATGAGTCCGTTGAACAACGTGTCGGCAACGAGGGTCGCTCCAGAGTCCAGGATGGCGAAACAGGAGGCTGGGTGCTCGCTGTTGTGAAGGATGTGGAGTGTTTTGGGCGCTGAAGACGCAAAGGAGAGAAAAAGAAGGAAGTGTAAACATTAAGTACATGATAAAGGCAAAAAAAAAAAAGACCCCAAACCCTCTTTTTTTTAATTAAACTGATTAAAATTAAAAATTCTCATTGAAATATTAATGTATTCTTCAAGATTGGCAGATGACAGACCTGTCAGGCGTTTGCGGTTCTACAAGTCAACCACAACTACCCAGTAGATGCACTCAACTGAACTGAACTGTATTCCTCTTTTGCAATGTATTAATGTATGCCTTCATCAAATGTCTACTTTGATTATTTAAACAGTTAGGGCCCACAGACACTTTAAGATGTATGATAAAGGTACATAAATGATATGAGCTAAAATAGTTATTGTTGACTAAATCTTAAGACATTGGGTTACACTGAGTTTCAATTATATTTATAATAAAAGTTTAAAGTATCAGTAACCAACAAATTGTACAGTGTTAGAAAGCAGTGGTTTTAATTTTATTCCTTGATAAAGTTAAATAATTACATTTACAATAACAATAGTGATCTAATAGTTGTTTAGAATGTAAAAGGTTAGATATATGGATGTGTGTATGTACTGATATAATGAATGAATCTATACAGTGGATAAATCATAATTATTATTTCTTTCATGAAGGAAAATAAAGTGCTAAAATATCCTAGAAGAAAGTCAGATATCAAACAGTTAGTAAGAAGGTGTCACTTGAAAGTTGAATGTACATTTATTTTGCAATAGAGATCAGAATTGGCTGAACTACATAAGAATCTGTTTTAAAAAAAAAATCTTGAGCACAGCCTAAATTTATAATTGTTTTTATTATTAGTTATTAATATATTGCATTGGCTGTAAAGTAAAAATAAGGCATTTCTTTCTGGGATATATATATAGTAAGTCATAATCTTAATGGCTTACAAGTTACAAGTGCTGTTGTACAGTTGTTTAATCCGGTGTTTCTTTAGCTTCTGCTCTTTTGACTAGAGCCATAAAAAAAAGGCAACAGCTTTTTGTAGCTGCATTGAGTTTGAATATTTAAGGTGGTGCTAAGTTCACGGTTTTGAAGAAAGGAGTTGAATAAGAGTAGGGCATTAGAACCTATATTGTCAGTGAGTGTTCCAGTTTTTAAATTCCCATCACATTATATAGTGGACACAGTGGTGTTTGTTCTGAATTCCAAGAGTCTGTTCAGATAATGGTAGAGAGGAAGGTGTTGGGTTCTTAAGCTGTATGTCCAGTATAATAGAAGTGTTGGGTGACTCACTGTTGAGCATGACGGACTGGTAGGTCTCACAGTCCACAAGGAACGTCCCTGCCTTGATCCCCCCGAGCATCTCCACCTGCTTTTGTAGAAGATCCACCACCTGGGCCCCGCTCCTGCCCTCCGGCACAGGGTACGAATACACACTGTCAAAACAAAGGGTGACAAGAGGGGATGGGTTGATTAGTTTCTAAATCTTGAAATTACAAATTAAATACTGTGGCGTTTTGTACACTTGTCAAGTCAAAACTCATTGTACTGGAAAAGGGGAGGAGAAATGTAAAAACAGTTCCAGTTCTACTATTCTAGCGATACAGACACATCTTTTTTTTTTACGTAATCATCGTTCACACTGTAGAGACATGTGCTCTGTAAGATAGGGCGGTGCATAATGAATGGGACCAATGGGGGTAAGGAGAGAGAGGTGGGAGACTTGAGACTCTATATATGAACTTGCTTTGCAGCATTCTAATTTCTATGTCCTGCTTCCTGCCTGTGTACAAATGTAGAGTGTTGTTTAAAGCTCCAGCCAAAGAAATCTTACAAGTGGATGCCATTAAATCAGTGGGTTTTAACCATTTTTACTGAGGTTTTAACAGGAAATAAAGGGGGCGTGGGGAAAGTGCCGTTACAGCACCATCATTTAAAATCTATCTAGGCCTATGGACTGGAATCTTCTTCGCCTTATACCCCGAGCTGATTTCACTGGTCCGCCATCTTGTCTACTTTCGCTATCGATAGGATGCGCGGAATGACATGTTTATCTCGATAGAGCGTAGTAATCACCGTACTTTATTAAAAAAGTAAAATAATATCTATAGATCTCGATTAGGCCTACACTGAGTTCTATTATATTAATCCTGATGTTATAATGCAACGTTAAGCATCTGTTTGTAATCAATCACAGCTTTTTGGTGATTTTTTTTGTGTATTGTTTGTTTCTATGGCACTTTTCACCTGCCGCTACTAACTCTGCGTATATTTTAATGCAAGTGTCTAATAATAATAGCCTTTATAATAATAAAACTCTAAAAGGAACTATTCACATTCTATTTAATAAAACACTCTCTCCGGTTTATAATTTGTCTCTTCGTATGTAATTTACACACTCTGGCCAAGTTTAGTTACAAAGCCTCTTCTTGTTTCGTCCTTTTCAAAAAACTTTCCGGTAATGGGGTAATCGATTATTCAGGGTTCGTCGTTTCGATAAACTGCACTAAGTTGTAGTATCCATTCGATAACGAAACAAAACAGACAAGATGGCGGACCAGAGAAATCAGCTTGGGGTATAAAGCGAAAAAGTGCCTGTTTCTAAGCCTAGTGTACATATAGATCAGACTCAGCCCTTAAACTTGTAACCACTCTTAGGCTATCTAGACTTATATCTCTAGGGCCTGAAAGTACAAAGTTATGGTGAGCTTACAAATCATCCAATGATATGTAAATAAGAAGGCTAACTATTTTATAACAGTGTAAGCTACCGAGTCATTCTACTTTTAAAAGATCTGAGGCCCTTCGGTCTAGAGACTCGTCTCTAGAGATCTAGTTAACTCGTCTCTTGATCTAGTCTAGTACATATGGATATAGCTAGACTAGACTAGATCTAGTTCTGTCTAATCTTGGCTAAATCTCATCTAGATCTAAAATCTTTTATAATTTAGATTTTAATCTAGATCTAAATCTAGATCTTTCTAGATCTAGAGAGTTTAGATTTAGATCTAGATATATCTAGACTCTAGATGTGGAAATCGGGATTTTTTATTCCAGGTATAAAATAAGACGCTTACCATGAGACACCCATGGTGAAAGATCAATTTTTTAAAAATGCAAGCTGAAAACAACAGTAATATTCAGGTTGACGTTTCAGGCCAAGATTCTACGAGAAGAGTCAAACACTCTTTGGATGGGTGCCGCCATTAGATTGACTTGCCGGCTGGGTAGTGGCTATAACTGCCGTTGATAGCTAAAAAAATTAAAAATGTTTCACACGTTATAATAATTTCTCTACCGATCCAAAGAGAAAATAAAGGAAAGCAAGGAATTTTATAATCTCTTTTTCAAAAAGAAGCGGGCCTGTTTAAATAAATATCTGCAGGTGATCACCTGATTTTTACAGAACAGATGGTAAATCAAGATATATTGTCGACGAGGAATGAAAGAAGAACAACAACAACAAACAAACAACAAAAGTATAAGAAACTATGAAGAAATAGGTTTGGATAATGCCCATGCCTTTTTTATTTGATTCTTTAAAAATTCTAAAACTGAGATAAGGTTTAACAGTTGATCTATAAGAGCAGAGGTTAAGAAAGGCGTGTAATAGACTGCATTTTATTCAATTTTAAAAGAAAAAGAAGAATCTCATAGGACTGGAGACATTGTTTCCATGCCATCATAAAAAAAAAAAAAAATTGCCAGTAATTATGTCTTGAGGTGAGTATATTGCCGTAATATTATCTTACTCACTTACTCACTATCCAGTGTTGTTTGCTGCCCACACTGCCTTTTGTACTATGGATCTCCATACTTCTCGTCTTTCCATCTTCTTTTATAGTTATGTTCTATTTCTTGTGGTCCATTCCTTGCTGTTGTCCATGTATCCTACTTTATAACGTCCTCTACGCCTCCTGCGTTCGATCCCTCCCTGTGTGACACCTTTTATTAGCGTGCCTTTACTTCTCGTACGTAAAGTTTTCTTGCCATCAATGTTGTTTTTATTTCTTAATGATGCGTTAAATAAGTTTTTGTGAATTTAGCATAATATAACTATAAGCATCCAATGTCTCGTGTTCAGAAGTGCCATCAACAAGAAGAGGAAAAAAGGGGGGTGGGGGCGTCAATCAAAACTTGATTGATGACACATACCGTGTAAATAAACACTTTGATCGATAGGATATAGCCGTTCAAATTATTTTCCTTGTACTAGAGTAAAATAGTCCCTCTTAGTGAAAACGTGTTCGTTAACTTTCATGTTCAGAACGAAAAAAACCATTGTCAATTATTATTGATGTAATATGTCATAAGCCAAAGAATAATTATTTGAGCAACTTGTCCTTTAAAATGTGAGTCACATGATAGCTATTATAAAACTAAGCGAACGTTGGGGGGAGTAGTGACAACAAAGCCCTTGTTTTCACAATCACAACTTATTAGTTCCTACCCCAACAGCACACTTAAACATACGAGATTTAATTCTTTTTAATTTACGGTACCATAAAATTATGATCAGCAAGTAAAAAGACTGTTGTTTGATTTTTAAGCTTATCTTGAAGCATTATCATTCTTTCCATGCTTGATAGAAGGTCCAAAAAAGTAATAAATAAACAGCTTAACTAAAATCAATTCATAATGATCACACTCCAACTAAGCATACCCGTAGTTTTATCAATAAACAAAGATAAATAAAAGATAAAATTAATAGTGTTCTTATGTTGTTGTTTTTATAATTTTGATTTCCCCTAAAATATGGGATGGAGTAAAATAATGTGAAACAGCTTTTGGGAAATTAATCTCATGTTTATTATAAAGCAAACTGGTAAGTCATTGACATCGTGGGTCCATAACAGGTATTAGATTTTTTGAACGGTCTCTTACGTTTTGTTATTCTGGCGCGCTTAGTAGCGGGAGGTGACTGCTCAAGTTTGTTGGACTATAGATTATTACATTGGTGGCCTCCCTTTGATGCTAAGCGAGATTCTCTCTCTCTCTCTCTCTCTCTCTCTCTCTCTCTCTCTCTCTCTCTCTCTCTCTCTCTCTCTCTCTCTCTCTCTCTCTCTCTGTTGATGGGTATTGGGCTATCTAACGGAAGTGGTAGAGCGTTAGACTAATCAGAATGTACCAAATTCCAAACCCACAATCGGACACAATATTTTATTGTTGGAAATCCTGCCAAATTTTCGGGCTCATTATTAGTATAACATGACCAGTGGAAATCGAAGTCCTTGTATTTATATCCAGAAATATTTCCGTGAGGTTGCTGGTGAAATTATCAGACGTTAGTCTTTAAACCCTTTCCCGATATAGAATATAATAATGTTGTTACCGTTGGACATTCTGGTGTTCTAGAACAGTACGATTGCAAATTATTTGCCAGACAATTTGGGCAGGAAAATTAGAGGTCATGTGAAGGAAGAGACTAAGGCCTGAATCAGACTGCCGCTGGTGGCTGGGGTGGGGCTGGGGCTTTTGTACGAAACACTCTTTTATTTTTTTTTTAGCCTCGGTTTCAATACGCAAATAACTAATACAGTTTCATATGGAAATCCCAGTCCAGTCACACAAAGCGAACGTGGGGGCTAAAGCTCGAAAAAGACAATTCATATTAGTGAAATTATTTGTTCTTCAGATTGCGTATCGTACTTTTAGCCATTAAAAAACAACAACAAACAACAAAACAAAACAAAACCGTGAAAAATTGAGCCTGACGCTATTTATAAAATAATAATGATGCAGTGATATTTTTTAGAATGTGTATCATCCTGTAAGCCGTTATAAAACAAAACACACTTTTATTGTCATCCTGTAAGCCATTATAAAACAAAACCGACTTTCAGTGTCAACGTGTAAGCCTATAAAACAAACAACACTTTCAGTTATCATATCTTATTTCCCACTCCAATTTAAGTCTATCTAGCACACAATTCTCTATTCATTAGCTCTTCACATCGGCACTAAGCGCTGGCCTATTAGAATGAATACATTTATGAGTAGTGACAACAAAGCCCTTGTTTTCACAATCACAGCTTATTCGTTCCTACCCCAACAGCACACTTAAACATACGAGATTTAATTCTTTTAATTTACGGTACCATCATTATGATCAGCAAGTAAAAAGACTGTTGTTTGATTTTTAAAAACTTTTATTAAAGTATTATTCTTACCATGCTTGATATCCAAAAAAAGCAATAAATAAACAGCTGAACTAAAAACAAATCATAATGGTCAAACTCCAACTAAGGACACCGGTAGTTGTATCAACCAACAAGGATAAATAAAAGACAAATAGTGTTCTTATATTTTTGAATACAGTTTGTTTTCCCATAGAATATTGGGTGGAGTAAAATAATATGAAACAGGTCTTGGGAAATTAATTTTATGTTTATTACAAGGAAAATTCGCCAATCCCTGGCATCGTGGTTCCCAAATAGGTATAAGATTATAATTATTTGAACGGTCTCAAAACGTTTTGTAATTACATGTATGCCGCTCTTAGTAGCGGGAGTTGACTATTTAATTTTGTTGGACTATGGAGAATTATTTTGGTGGTCTCCCTTTGATGCTAATCAAGTTTCTCTCTCTCTCTCTCTCTCTCTCTCTCTCTCTCTCTCTCTCTCTCTCTCTCTCTCTCTCTCTCTCTCTCTCTCT
>RQTK01000388.1:245808-269915 GCA_003991915.1 Elysia chlorotica
ATTATTATTATTATTATTAATATATATTTTTTCTTTTTTAATATAATTTTTTTTAATACAATCATTGTACAATGGCAGTCTATCTCACTGTTTTACAACGAAAATTTTTAATTTTTTAAGTGATTTTGATTAGTGTTGTTTTCCCTGAGAAGCTGAAGAGGTTTTCTTTTCCTACACTTTTCTATTGGATACCATTCCACGGCACAGAGAGTTTTACAAAAGGTAAGGTCTACAGGCACTTTAACCTATAAACAATTTTTGAAAAAAAAAACACACAGCATCTTACATTTTTTCTTTGCATTTTGTTTCTTTCCTCTGTGCAAGACAAAATGTTGTATTTGATGGGACATGTAATAATACTTCTTATATACATAATAAATATTTTTGTTAATTGATATTGGGGCTATGAGATCAATCAACATTTTTCACGAAAATTTTGATTCAAGCACATGAGATCTAAGTCAACACAACTTTGTGAATGTTTATCACCAAATCGCTTTTCCAATCTTTTCACCGATTAAAAAAAACAGCTGAAAAATGTTGATACTTTTTGCAAAACAAATTAATGGTTTAATAAAAATGCACATTATTATAGCCAGTGATTATCATGATACGCAACCTTAGTAGACAACGTAAAGACTTTTTAGCAGGAAATTTTTACCATCACTACCAACAACATCAGCAACAATAGCAACTATAATTTTATTCTCTCGTTTTCTGTGACTTTGATATTATGGAAAATTGTGTGTACTTGTTTAAAAAAAAAATGTTATGAGGCAGGTAAAAGTAGGAAATATTGCCAAAAACTATAAAAGCTAAATGATCAGATTAAATTCTTTGACATCTTGTCCAAAACCCTACTACCAGGAAGTAGATAGGACTAAACTTTTAATGCAAAAAAAAAATATATATACGTGTGTGGGTAGGCGGAACAGAAAATAAAAGTGAAAGTAAGAAAAAAATGGAACTGTTAAACGCTAGGATTTTAGACAAAACACACACAGACATCAAATACCACCTCCAGACCAGTCAGGTATTTAGCGAATGTCCGACAATGTCAACTTCGCTAGTCCCTAAGTCCAATGTAAGTCAAATTTTGCCTCCTGCTCAACACTACTGCTAATGAAAGGTAAAAAAATCCATACGGCTAAGACTAAGTGGAGCATAATGTATGTCTTTTTAAAGCATAATCTATCTTAATCTGTCTGCCGCTGTCTTTCTATTTTCCTGTCTATCTTTGTACAGTATCTCTCTCTTTCATGCTTTTTTTCCTCGTGAGGACAGCTTGGAGCCTGAAGGACGCAACCAGCCTTCGAAAATATGTTGTACCCCAGGGCTACCGCGCTCCCCTCAGTTTGTGTTAAACCCTTGGTAATCTAGGAGACGCTAAACTAGGAGAGAGAGAGAGAGAGAGAGAGAGAGAGAGAGAGAGAGAGAGAGAGAAAGAGAAAGAGAGAGATAGAGAGTCAGAGACAGAGACAGAAAAGATCGCCGCAGTGAGGAAATCTAACTTCGGGACTAACACCAAATACAAAATTCCTGCAAAAATCCCCGGTGGAGATTAGCAAGTAAATACTACGTGTTGGATATATATTGGCTCCAAACTGGACTGCATAGAATTGCTAGCTTTACAGTCATGAACGACCATTCTTTTCTCTTTGGTATCTACAGAGAAAAGCTAGAAAGTCGAAACAAGGTCAGAAGACAAAAAGAAAAATGGAAAAAAATTAGGCTCCAACAAAAATCCGTGCGTGATTGGAATAAATCCAATTCAAACTTTGAATGGCGCGCAAAGCTATTTAAAAGTCAAAGCACACACCATTTTTTGTCATAGGTGGAGCGTACTTTATGTTTGTACATTGGTCTAGTTCGAGCAAGTTGTCGAAATTTTCTGACCAGTATACCAACAGTTTTTTTCTAGACATTCATTTACTAATTGATAATTGTTTTTAGTTAAAATTTTAGTGGGTTTTTTGCTTTCTAATTAAATTTTCCTAAAGATAGACATACTCTATACCACTGCAATATCTGCGCTTCCGTGTTCCCTTTTCTTTGCCTTTTGTGGGTAATTTTTCTTGCATTCTGTTACATAGTTATCACAACTTTCTCTATCACATGAAGTATCCGCCGTAATCGTTCTCATTTCATTGTTGTTTGTTGGAGAGAAGCTTCACCTTATTTTAACGTCCCCTAAGCTCCCAATGAAGACTATAAGAATACGGTGACGAGGCCCCAAGCTGGGTTTCCCGTTAGACTACCCCACGTAAGGTCTGCGATAATGTGATGATCGGTAAGGGACTCTGCAATGACGTCCTGTCGAAGCTCCAACCTAGACTCATGGTGTCAATGAACGATCGGAAAACAGGGGTGTGAATATGTTTTTCGTTATTGACCTGTGACTCACAAAACATACTTTGCGACCCACAAGGCGTTAACGTATGACATAATCACACCCCAAGTAGTAGGATTTTCCCCTCACACACACATACACACACACGCGCACACACATGCACACCCAAATTGGGTTGTGGGTTGTCTAGATTTGGATTCCCTTACCAAGACTAACGTCACCAATATATCCTATATAGTGCTGACGTTGTATATGTACTCTAAGCAACAAACAAAATTGGTCGAGAACGAGATTAAACAATGCAGAGGATTTTACTAACATACATTGCCACACTATAGGCTGTCTCGCCCAGGTCTCGCTCACAGTAAGCGATACAATACTTCCCAATGCTGTTTTTTTTTTCTCGATTGCGGCTCAATCATAAGGAATTGGCACGGTAACATACTTTTAAGCAACTTTCACTGCGTCGCTGGCTAACTTGAATGCGTAAATCTTGTAGTTTTGCAGCAAAAACTTTAAAAGACAGTTTCACAGTGAAAGTTGACATCGCTAGCGACAGCTATCGCTTACAGTGTGGTTTGGTTTGGTTTTAACGTCCAACATCAGCATTATATAGATATATTGTGGAGGGGCTCCAAGACGGACGTCTGCCAATTGTATGTGCTGCCACACACGAGACAGGGCGGGGATACCATGACTCCTGTCTCAGCCGGTCACATTATACTGACACCGACCCAACCAGGATTCGAACTCGAGACCTTTTGCGTCAGAGGCCGATGTTCTACCCCTGGACACCGCGCCCCCTCGCTTACAGTGTGCCCTCAGCCTTAGCGTCCAACTTCAGCACTGTTTATATATAGGCTATACTTCCCACACATACAGGTAGACGGAGGGTCGTAAGTACAAAGTCGCGGTATGTTACGACTTGTCGTAACAATACAAGAATAAGAAGGCTTACGGCGAGTCGTGGGCTGCCGCTATGTTGTACTTACGGCCTGAAGTCTATGAGACGGCATCTATCACCCAAGGTGGTCGGTCGCATCCAGGTCTTAACGAGCATACAAGACGCGTGCCGCTTGGCGGTTCCCAAGCCCTGCTCACGGCGTCGCCTTGTCCCGTTGGGGTGTTTAGATTTAGATCTAGAATTCTTTTAACACCCCCCCCCCCTCCCACACACACACATGCAGACCCAAATTGGGGTCTTTAAATTTGATCTAGAAGTTAGAATATCTTTGTAAGGTTTCCTCGTGTGATTTGCTCAAATTTGTCATCTCAATGTACTTTTAAGATATCACAGAAAAAGATTGAAAGAGTGGAGGAGAGAGAGAGAGAGAGAGAGAGAGAGAGAGAGAGAGAGAGAGAGAGAGAGAGGGGGAGATATATTGGGTTTGTGTTAGAGAGCTCAAGATAGAGAGATGGACACATACAGATAGAGAGAGAAAGAGAACATAAGGGAGGGAGAGAAAAAAGAGAGAGAAAGAGAGAGCCAACAAATTATTCCTTGATCAAAGAAAGCAAAACTCTTCTATAGTTTTATCGTATACTTGAACTCAACAAGATCCTGTAAGTCGACGGGATCCGAGATTGATTATACCTGTGCCTACATTGGTCACATAATTGCACTGACATTGACACAACCAGCTGGAAAATGCAGCGGAACGGGGCTCGACCCCGGACCTTTTGCATCGAAATATGACGCTTTAACCCAAATCTGCGCGACCCTTGTCCTCAAATATTCCAATGACCGCACCCTCTCCCCCACCCCCTTTCTACGAATATTAGAAGTCTCTGTGTGGCCTTTCTGTATGTTGAATTCGAGATTTGAGTCAGGATAAAACTGGAGAGACGGCGGACTGTATATGTGGGGCGGCTCCTTTGATCTTTGTGTGCCTTGATGAGATAGACAAATTCCGTATCCTCCCGATCCAAGCCACCGTTGTGGGGCGGGATTAATCTGTTTGCTCTGCCTAATTCATTAAACACAAAATGGTAGTTGGGAGTGGAAAGATAGAGCAGGAAGAGAAAAGTACAAAATGCCAAAGGTTGGTTTCTTAAAATTCAAGGGACGTCACAGTATTTAGGCAGCAATGCTCATGAAATCGCTATTTTGTTAGCGTTTTTCAAGAACTTATATCTGTTGAACCAATAAAGAAGGAATACATTTTTTTTCAGATTTAAAACCGTAAGCTTAGCATCTTTTAAATAGAATGTTTATTTAACTGCGCACATGTAAGCGTCAAGACTCCGTTTTAGCTAACACCCGATTCGACAACAAGGGTATTTCACAGATGGGTTCCAAGACTAACATCTGGCATTACTGTTTATAAGCTACCACGCAGAGATACAGAGATAATAGGAAAACCACGACTAATGTCTCAACCATATCATGTCGTCCATGTCCTGTTTGGGTCTGCGTCAGTAAAGAGTAACCGAGTCATGATGTCCCCACTCTGTCTCTATGTGGCAGCACGTAAACATTCTAGACCGTAGTCTTGGGACCCATCCACATGTACCCTATACAATGCTGACGCTGGACGCTAAGAAACAAACTGAAACTATGCACTACAAAAGAATTATAACTTATTACCTCTGTGTATTGGCAGATGAAATAGAGACACACATCGCGCTGCTCTAAAAGTACATGACAGAATAAGATTGTTTGGTTGGTTGGTTACCGTTCAAGCTCAGCACTATATAGGCTATGCTTTGGACGGGCCCCAAGAATAAGGTCTGACAATGTTACGTGTTGCCACACACGAGTTGAAGCTGGCTGATCTGGATTCCTGTCTAAGCCGGTTACATCATCATCAACCAGTAGATAGCAAAACATTTTGGAAACGAAAACAACCAAAATATGATAAATTAGCTGGCATAAATGACACATAACGCATCCAAATGTTGAGATAAAATATTATTCAAATGTTAAGGATTGCATAAATAACCAAACTACTTAATTTTCAATGGTATTCTGGAATAAAAAAATTATCTTATTTTATATATGCATAGTTGTTTTTTGCATCCAAGATATTGCGCAAACACCAGCTTCACAATGCTGACAGTGAAAAAAAAGTTGTGGGATTTTGCGATGCCACACACGAAGATCTAGAGCATGAAAATGTCTTACATAATGTCGATAAATTAATATTACTGGTCATTTGCCCTGTAAAGGACACAGACGCATGTATAGTCGTTTTTCACACCCAGGCTATCACTCTCATATTACCAGTCTAATAACGATAACTGTGAGACAAAGTTGTGAAAAACGTTTATGGGAGTAAACAAGAAGTTCAATGCCCGCAAACTAACTTCCTTACTTACTTATCTCTTATCCTGGGTGACATTTGAGATAAGATAAGATAAGTTAGGATAAGGTAAATTAAGATACACATTATTCATTCAGTTTGGAAATTTGTTTTGGGCACAGCCGATATAGATGGATTGATTTTTATTATAAATCACCTTAAAACAAAAGTACACAGAAGCTTATCTTTAACATACACGTACACAAATTACATTGGCGCACACACCAAATTTCCCTAGTATCACTAGTTGAAAGCCCGCGAATTCGCAGAATTAAAAGTTTAAATCATTACCCATGGTAGTGGTGATGTAGATCTAATCCGTGTGGGTCTATCCGCTTCTTGTGGTGGTCTTGTGATTCTTGTAGCATATCTAAATTTAGGTCTACGTTGTGGAGATCTGGATATATGTCTGTTTTCAGTTTGTCCTAGATCTAGATCTAGATTTCGACCAATATCAGTAGACCTAGATATGACGCCTATTTTTGTCACCTGCCATCGTAATAGATCTAATCTAGATCTAGATCTTCCACAATTAAATTTCGCTCATGATTTTTGAGTCATGCTTCTTGGTCAAATAATTCAGATCTAGATTCTAGATTATTCCTGAGTCAGTTGTCTTTGTTTTTAAGTGACTGGGTAAGTCTTCGGTGATAAACATTTCAGAATTACCGCTTTCAAGTTTAAAAGTGCACACCGTTTTTCCCTGAAACGCGTTACTCTTAAAAAAAGGAATAGGAAAGCGATTGACATAATAATTATTACAGATTGGCCTTTGCGGGAGGGGTACATTGAATTTTTGTAGAATATCAAAGGTCTAGTAAAACATTGCTTTTTAAAAATTGGTGGTCAGCATGTCCCTAACCTGATGTATAGTGGTTCATAAAAAATGTTTTTTTAATTTTCAAGTGATTGAGTAAGTCTGTGGAGATGCAAAAATCGAGGCGGGGAGCCCGCAATGAGCACTAATATATATATATATATATATAAATTATAGATTTATTTTTTATGACAGAAAAATGTCCAAACAAAGTAAAGAAAAATTATTAGAAATAGGAATCAAAGGCAAAAAACGAGAAAACAAGCCAAGTGTTTACAATGATTTCCTTCAAGGGTTTCTCACAGCCAGGTACATTGTATCTCTTTCTAAAGATATGGATTCTGAAGAGACATAATTTTGAATTTTAGCACAGTTCAAATTCATCTGGAATCCTCCAGCTTTTCCCACTCCACAATACCCACGAATTTCGTGGCTTCTCAACTAGTAATAATAATAATAATAATTTTACTTATATAGCGCCTTCCACCGAAGTATCAAAGCGCTTTACATTTTTCAAGATAAAAGCATATATAAAAAACCTACATCTTGAACATAACTTATACACAATGCAATAGACAGGTGATACTTATACACAATGCAATAGACAGGTGATAATTGGAATACAAAGGAGCATACAAAAAAAAAACAAAAAAAAAAACAAACAAACACATTAGCTAATGCGATCGTGGTGTTTGGGTAGTAATTCTAATTTGACAGATGTTTTTTAAAAAGAAATGTTTTTAAATGTTTTCTAAAAAGGGACTCACTAGAGATTGATCTTATTGAAAGAGGTAGAGAGTTCCAAACAGTAGGGCCAGCTTTGGAAAAGGATCGATCTCCATATGATACAAGATTGGTCCTAGGAGTGTGCAGAAGATTTTTGTTTTCAGATCGTAACTGACGTCCAGGATTATACGGGGAAATAAGTTCTTTTATATAGGATGGTGAGTTGTTACCTTGCGCTTTAAAACAAAGAAGAGCAATTTTGTACTCGATTCTAGCCGAAATGGGGAGCCAATGAAGGGTCCTGAGCATATGAGTAGAACTGGTTTTGTCGTAGAAATCTAATCCTAATACAAGTCTGGCAGCTCTGTTCTGAACTCTCTGTAATTTAAGCATTCGACAACCAGGGAGACCAGCTAGCAAAGAATTGCAATAGTCTAGGCGTGATAGCACGAATGCACACACCACTGTTCTAAGTCAAGGTATTTCTTCATTTGATTAATCTTTTTAAGTTCATAATTTAATATTTTTGTTATGTTGTTGATGTGGTCATCCATAGTAATAAAACTGTCGAGAATCACGCCTAGATTTTTTGCCTTACGACAAACTTCAACTGTACTCTTATCTAAAGTTTTAGATTAGGCATACTATTTAAAGTGTGTCTTGTCCCACATAAAAGTACTTCGGTTTTGTTACCGTTAAGCTTCAGTTTATTGCTTAACATCCAACCTCGTATGGTCTCGCAACTAGTATCCATCACAATTATTTATAGGCGTATTGACAAAGATCAATTTCTTTTTTTTTTTTTTTACTCATTTAGGATAAAGCGTACAACATTTTTATTTCAAACCATTTCACCACAATGACAACGCTACAGGTTGGAAAAAAAAGGTCTATATTTTCTTCTTTTTTTTTGGTTTTGGCACTGGAATCTCTTCAGCACTTTTCCAAAGCCTAAAAATCGAGGGACTACTTTTCTCCATCCTTCGCTGTTTCCAGCATTTCTCAGGGTTTCTTCCAGCCTGTCCTTTATTTTATGTTGTATTCTCAACACTTTTTCTGTCTGCCTTTCCTTCTCCCTCCTTGTACCGCTAGGCACCAATAAAGTACTATTAGGAATAAATAATTATTATTAGTCTAAATTACGCAAAGTATAATTATGTTATTCCACTTTTTAGACGATATGGGTTATGTTTAATAAACATAAACTATACGGCGCAATTTTGTATTAGATCAAAATAGATAATTTTCCTTTAAAAAAATTGTTGGGAGTTATGCCGCCTGTTTCGGAAACATTGTAGGATTTGATTGTATAGCGCAAAGAGAGTAAAGGTGGGAGTTTGCTGTGAAAATTCTTCAAAACAGTTGTTTTGCAAAGTAAAAACGCGTCAAATCACACCACAACAACACACGAGATGTATATCTACACGTCTGATTTTTTTTTGGTTGACAGTTAAACCGAAAGTTGATTTTTAAGCGGTGAACTGACGATTGCAGCTGAACGCAAGTTGTAGATCTAAGTAGATCTACATTTAGATTAGAAATTTGAACCAAGTGTTAAGATATTGCTTTCATTTATTCTAAAATGCCGACCAAACGTTGCGTTTGGGGGACTTGTAACTCGGATGAAAGATTTCCAAACCGATATCAAATTTATCCCATTCGTAAAAGCACCTAAAAGTAAGCCTTGGAACACTAAGAAGTGCTTGGAGTGAATCAAAGCTTGCGGAACGCCCCAAGAACAGCTCAACATTGAAAAAGTCATGGAAGGACGTTTTTATACTTGTTCAAGGTGAGTAGATCTATCCCCAGGCAAAAATGTGATTATATTAATTTAAAAATATTAAAGTTCAATGTAGACCCCACCCACGTCCCTAGCCTTAGGCTAGGAATGTAGGCCTATATTCGAATGACATGCCCATCCAGATACATGTACTGAAGCAGGGTCCTGGTCTAACATTCTTCTTAACTTAATTATTAGAAGGGAATGATTGTATAGGCCTACACAGAGTTTAAGTACGACACGAATAATGTTTCATTTTTTCCTTTCTCTCAACCCTTCAGGCTTCATTCTCTCCTAATTTTTTGTTTCCTTTTTTATTTTTCTCTTCTATCCTTCATTCTGTCCTTGATTTTTTCCCCTCCAACCTTAATTTTTCCTTTATTTTACCCCCTCCATCCTCCATTCGTTACTAATTTTTCTTTTAACTCATTTGTTGTTGTCATCCATCATCACTTCACCACCATCGTCGACGAGTAACATCCCAAAAAACAAAAAACAAAAACAAACGTAAAACACAACATTATCGTTCTTATTTTGGATTACAACAGCTGTCATGATTCAGTTGTTGGCTACTACAGAGTAATAGGATATTGATTCTAAATATCTAGGTATATAGGCCTAGAAATAGTGGACGAAGAAGGATGCAGCAAGTTGTTTACATTCGCGACAATCGCCTTGGAAGTGAACCTAGAGGTGAAGAAAATAACAACCAATCATAGGCCGGCATGCGTTCTCTCCATAGCTGCAAGTGATAATTATTATTTTTTGGTGAAAAAAAAAGCAGACGTGTAGATTTACATCTCATGTGATCTTGTGGTGTAATGTCACATGATTTTATTTCTTAAAGTGGATGCTATTAAGAAGTTTCTTAGCAAATCCCCACCCTTACGCTCTTTGTGCCATATAATAAAGTCGAGTTAATGTTTCCGAAACAGGCGGCATAACCCCCAATCATCAAAATTTTACTTTTTTTTTAGGAATACGGTTTATTGGATGAGGTGCGATATTCTTTTTTGTTTGCGCGCTTGATATAATACTCGTTTAAAGACTAGAAACAGCTGCACTGTTTAGCGCATTATTCACTCCACTTGCTAAATGAGCTAAAAAATTAGGTCTAAATCTATATTGAATCTGGAGAGGTAGATAGATCTATAGGATCTAGAATCTATACATAGAGATTTATAAATAATCTAGAGCTAATCTACGCTATAATATGCGATCTAGCTTGAATTTAGTACTTAATTAAATCCACGTGGGATTTGTAGACTTTATTAACAAAATGTCATGCAAAAGTGTCCAATACAAAGAGCAATACACTTCCAGTACAGACGTCTAGAAGACTAGACCAATGCATGAAAACATGTTTGAACTGTGTAGACAACTGCTTTCGCTTTAGACAACAACAACAACAAAATAACCGACTCAAGGACGACAGTTCGACCTCCAACGAGGCATATTTTTCTTTTTTTGTTTAATATTAAACCAATAATCGTTTACATAATCATAATTATTTAAGGCACTCTGAAAGAAGTGTTAATGTCTGAAGGATATTTTCTTAACCGCCAGTGATCAAACTTGTAAAGGGTGTAATTACTTAAAAATCAGTGATCAAACGTATTTGATATTACTACGCCTAAGTTTGAGCAGAGGACTTGGGGTTAAATAGAAAAAACCACATCGAAGTAAAAATTCGTGCAGGCTGCAGGGTAGACCTACAAAAACAAAGTCCGCCTCTGCTGGCGAAGGAATAATGCGCAAAAGAAAAAAAGTCCTGCCTATTAAATGATAATTATTATTGTCTATGTTCTAGATCTACATGCGAATGGAGGCCAAAATCGCGATTCTAAATTTCAATGTTTGGTTAAAACGTATTTCTAGGGATGTTGTAATCAAGTGTTGATCCTGCATCGATACCTTATTGTAAAGTACCAAATAATGTTTACTTTTTGTTGGTTTTGATCTCTTTTGACTCTTTATTTAAGAGAATTTCAACCGAATTGAAAGCGAAGTCAGAGGCCTTGCAAGACGTGTTTACAACAATGTTGTATGACATGTCTTACTTTGTCGCGCAAGAGTTTGATTTGATGCGAGGCTGAGCCGCAGAGCACACAGTTTTTATAGTGTTCTCTTACGCAATTTTTGCTAGGTCAGATACAGGTCACAGCTACAAGGCCGTACTATTTTCAGCCTTAGATTTTTATTTAGAAAAGCATGACGTAAAAGACACTGTCGTGGTATTAAATATCAATATTAATCGACCTTTAGCATAGACAACAATTTTCCTTTCAACCTAAAATGAAATTTCATGAAGGAAATTTTTACCGCTGCTCAATATCTGAAACGTGTGAATGTTAGTTATAAGCCAAAGAAAAAAAAATTAAAGGCTAAATAGTACGTACGTACAGTTTTTTTTTAAAGGGCCAGTCGAGTCTTTCATTTCGTGTTTATTATTATTTTCGATGATAAGAAATTACTAATAATTTACATAAATCCAAAAGGACAATTTTTGACAATGCAACAGATTAACGATGGCGTTGATGAATATCACACAACGCCAAGCTATATCGATTAAATAATTATGTTATTGGTTAAATGTTTCGGTTGTTTTTTTTCGTCGGTTGGTTAGTTCCTTAGACCTATATCTCTCGCGGACGGGTCTCGAGACTAACAGTTACTTATGAACATTTTCAGTGCTACCTCAAAGACAAACAGACCGTTCGTTCCCATCCCCTCCTTCAGAGAATAATGGTAGGTTTTGATTGAATAAAAAATGAAAAAAAATGTTGTTTTTTTATTGCATAACGAAAAACACTGTAAAAAATGTCCACTTCATAAGTACAAAATTAATTTGGTTCAATACGTAGGCTAAAATTTGGTGTGAATAAAGATGGACTCTTAATTTTCTTTTAAAATACGCACAAGTACACACGCATGTTGGAATTATGTGACGTACGCTTTTCTTTCCAATTTTGTTTAATTATCCTCTTTTATTGAGAAGGTATTTTCTATATTTACGCAAATTTTGACACTTCTAGCTGCCTCAATCATAGATATATGCCATGTGCGTCATCCGTAATACACATTACAATAACTTAATTTCATAATCAATTGTGAAAGAGGCTGTTGCTTAAGACATTATGAGATTCGAAGAAATTATGAAAATATCTTGATGATGATGATAATGACCAAGCTACTAATAACAATAATAATATTAACAACAACAACAACAACAACAACAACAACAACAACAACAACAACAACAACAACAACAACAACAACAACAACAACAACAACAACAACAAAATCTACGAGAAAAATGTATAAATATAAAAAAAATAATAATAACAATGTTATTAAAATTATTATTATCGCACCCAGGATAAGATAACCACTCCACCTTTTTTTTCTCCCCCACATAGCGCTTGGCATTTCACTGAAATTTTTGAGGTACATTCCTCACTAATGCTTTAATTATTTTATGAACAAGAGTTCTTATGATTTGTTGCAATAAGGAAAAAGAGGATGGAACCCAACATTTCGAACCCAAGTAGGGGTTTGCCATTTCATTGGCTCTCTTCAACCACAAGACACCTCTCAAGCAAAATTTTTACAAATTTACTTTGTTGATAAAAGAGACCAAGATTGATTTGCTTCAGTCAATGATTTCAGGACTAAAGAGACATGTAATTAGTGACATTAGTGGCTGTTTGCATGAGCATAACAGTTATGTGAACGATTTTAAAACAGCTTACGACTTTGTGAGAAAACACGAAATGTGAATGTGGCAAAGACACGAAACGTCGTCTACTCAGAAGTGCTGAACTAATCAGTAAGATCTTCTATTGTCTGTGTAAATGTAACTGCTGAAAAAACTAAGCTGTTTGAAGAACGGGGCATTGGCTTGTTATTATATAAGTTGCATCTCTCTTTCTCTTTGTGAAATAAACATAATTATAAAGAGAAGTGAATTGGGATAAAAAGAATTTATTTGCACCCCCAGCCGAAAAAATAGTCTTTATAATGCAAACAATCATGAAATAGAGGTATTAAAAAAAGCTAGCAGTAGCGTAAAACAAAACTAACACTCCCCACATCTCTCACATGTAAAAGACCAACAGAGAAAAGAAAAACACGGTTGTTTCCCTTTCTTCAAAAGTTTTCTTTGACTAGAGACAAGAATAAAACTGACCTTTTGGTGAGCTTTCTTTTTCTTTTTCTTTTCTTTCATTTTGGAGCGGTAATTTGTTTTTTTTTAAACATCTCGAGTCAGCAGCAAGAGCATTTCTGGGACGGGTCCCATAAGACTTCCATGTACCATTGTATTTCCTGCCACGTAGTGACAGTCTGGAAAACCAAAACACCCTGTCTTTGGCGGCCGCAGTCTTCTTCTAAGTGTAACAGTGAAAGTCAATTGCCGCAATCTGTTCAAAATATTGCACACTTTTAAAGAGACCGGAACAGTATCTGTTTTTTCTAATCAACATAAAAGGTCATAATGTAATATATTCAAACCAACATTTTAAACTACTTTTTATTGCCCATCCAAAGGTGGTATAAGGAATCACTCTTTGATGGAAAAAGCAAACTTTAAAGATGGCTGACTCTAAAGGCTGAAGGTGATTTGGTATGCCCTGAAGGGTTAATGCGTTTTTCCAAAGTAAAAAACCCGATATTTGATACATTAGCGTAATTCCTTATTGTAAATTGTATCAGTTATTTTCAGTCGTCATCTAAAAAAAAAGATTTATAATTTATAAATAATATAGAATTGTATTATATATTATCATTAATATATAACTAATACATAATTATAGCTATGACCTAAGATTAAAACCGAACAACGTCGCTACAAGCTGACTTCTTGCCTCACGACATGCGTATAAAAGCTCTTTCACGACATGCGTATAAAAGCTCTTTGAATCAGAAATAATAAAAGAAGTAAAATCAGTTGCAAAAAAAGACATGGCTATCCAACAGTGGCTAACCTTTTATAAATCTTAACTGAGAAGGCATCTAATCAATAAAGTAATAACAAGAACATTCTATCTCAATATAGACAAAGAAGGGAAATAAAACCTTGAAAGATGGTAATCGATCCAAAGAAACCGAGCACATCAGTCGGACCTGAGGGAAACATCCATCCTAGCGCTGGAGAGAGAGAGAGAGAGAGAGAGAGAGAGAGAGAGAGAGAAAGAGAGAGAGAGAGAGGAGAGACACACCACAGCCGGTCCACTCGGTGCAAAAAATCTTCCATTGGTCGAGAGACAAAGTGAATCTCTCTTCAAGTTCAACGTCAGCTAGATGGTCTAGGTGTCAAGAAAGATCCTTTGCCGTGATTTCTCGGTGCAAATCTGGACAGGAACTTTTAGGTGATTGGAAAATCCCGTAGTGCGCCTTGGTGCGAATAGCTTAACAAGACAGGGAAAGATTGGCAAGATGGCCGCCGAGCTTTTTCCTTGCTGTTTGGGTCGGTGTCAGTTAAATGTGACTAGACAAGTCTGAAGCCCCGACGCCATATTGTGTCTTTTTGCGATAAACAGGACGATACCGAATGGCGCAATTACGATATTCAGGCATTGGGTTTTGGCGATCGTTCATTGGCTCTGTATTTCTAGGATAGTGGTACCTGTCTTCGAATATTCCCTTACCCTATCATCTTCGTTTCACTATGGACTGCGTTTTTGCCAGGCCTTTTTCTAGAACTAGGAACCTAAGAGAGAGCGTCGTTATTTCTGACCAATGAAGATGACAAAGGGTTTCGGTCTGAAATGTCAGACGTTTGGTGAAAACGCTTTTCGTTTTGGTTTCCATCAGTCAGAGAATATGTAGGCATGATTGTCAACTTTGTTGCTTATGAACTACACGGGGGGAGGGGGGAGGGGGGACAGATACAGAGAGAGAGAGAGAGAGAGAGAGAGAGAGATAGAGAGAGATAGAGAGAAACAGAAACAGAAACAGAAAGACAGAAAGGGGGACAAGGATATATGGATAGATAGAGAAAGAGAGGGAGAAAGGGAGACAGGCAAAGAGAAACAGAGATATACTCTCTCTATATCTCTCTCTCTATCTCTCTCCCTCTCTTTCTCTCCCTGTAGAGAAAAGGGTTCCTATAATTATCTGCAGCATGTGTGCATGAGCCCTGCACACTGTCTAATCTTGTGTGGTCATGTTTTCCCATTTATACTCGCATCTCTAGTGAACATTTATCACTTTGTTATGTATCACTAACTTACATTTCTTTAACCCATCGGTGTACGTATTCCTATGGCATACCCAGTATTGCCGCTGCTGTAAATGCATAGGGTTTACGTTACAAATAACATTCAATTACATTGAAAAGTGCAGAGAGAAACATACATGGCAAATGGTATTCACTTACGTTGAAATTTGATTTTTTTTTGTAATAAAACGCATACAAGGAACATACAACGGCTGAAGTCAAAATAGTGGTCCCATAGAGGATATCTGTCTGCAAGTTTAACATCAAATACGCCTCAAGAAATATCCTATAGGAGCACCAACTCCATAGCGGGATACCCGGAACTCAACGGGTCACATTATACAGACATGAACCCAACCAGTATTTGGCTATTTGGTATAAGCATGGTTCGAACCCCGTGCTCGTACATTAGAGGCTTTGACTCTACCACCATTACGCTCCTCAAGATCTTAAATCTATCAGTCATGTTTTTTTTAAAGATTTTATCTGAAAGATTCTTTGCTGCAAATATTTCAATCACCCCCACCCCTGTCTCTTTCCCCTTCTCTCTTTATCTATCTCTTTCTCCTCCTGTACTTTTAGCTCTCCCTCCATCTCCCACTCTCTCTTTCTCCAGCTCTCTACCTTCTCTCTCTGTGTTCATCTCTTGCCCTTTCTCTGGCCTCCCCCTCTCTTTTCCTTTCTCGCTTCTCCTCTCCTCTCTCTCTCTCTCTCTCTCTCTCTCTATCTCTCTCTCTCTCTCTCTCTCTCAGGTTATCACACTAAGTATGTGGGACGAGATACAAGCATAGCAGATAATCTATACCGCAGCTCAATATAGAACTGCACGAGAAATTTCTTCGCTATTCGATTTGAATAGAGTAACGAAAATAGTCATTACATAAACATAAGAAATAGAAATACAGTTCAAGCTGATTGTGGCCATTTACTTTTAAAAAAAGAGGAAAACACAGTTCATTAGCTATTTTTAGAGATATTGGCCCACTGTTGTAGAGGTATTGCTCTCATTCGAGGGAAATGATATAATAGTGTTTTACCAAGTTGTGTGACGTCACATTGCTACGAGAATGGCGTAACTAAGACTTATGCTAAAATGCAAGTAATATGTTGTCGTAAAGGCGAAAATAAAATCTATCTAACTAAACTTGCAGTTAAAAACAGAGCTAATGTTTTTTTGGTTAACCTTATCAGAAACATGCGTCAGCGACAAGGAAATAAAGCGTTTTTACTCGTTATAACAAAATCAGCGAAAAGGGCTTATGCATGTAATAAAATCATTGCACACTGGCGAAAACCCATCTCAGACCTAAAGTACTAAAGATTTATAGTAGTTTAGAACTGAGATAGGAGATTATACAATTACGGTTCGTTTGGGCAAAAACGTTTGTTTCAAAATAAAAAAATTTTTCAGAACCATCATTGCAATGAGTTATCAGTCAAGCATTCCAAAACAAGTCGTCTTAAAAAAGAGAGGAAGTAAATAGATAAGATCAAGATTTTTTCGGTGTATGGTCTTGATCTGAGTTTCGAGGTATCGAAAAACAAAGTCCATAATAATGGAGAAAAGGTTTTGTATAAGAGGAGTTAGGAACGAACTGGCACTAGTGGTAGAAATAGTGGCAGAGCATTGGTCACTCAATCAGAAAGTCCGCGGTTCCTAAACCACTATGGGAGAGAGATTCTCCCCTGCAAAGAATTGCACGAGCAAATGGGTAGTTAAGATTGTAAAGGCATTCTCTCCTACGATCATCTATGCTATTGCCTTATAAAATGAATTATGTCAAACATAAAAATGATAATAGATAAAGACAATCTTAACAGTGGGGGATTGCGCAAACAGGGCAGGTGGTCTAAGAGTAGACCAAGCGCTTGTTTATCGAATGCGGTTATTTTTTTTCGCTTAAACGTAGTTGTGTTTCCCTTTTCGGTTTGGGGCGCCCTTGCAGTATTTCTTTAAGAACCTAGGGATATTTTTATTTATTCATCCAAAGGATTTTAACATTACTGCAATCCATCTACTTCTCAGTTCTCCTTGATGTCCGTTCAGAAGAGGGCGTAGACTTATTTAAATACCTTGGTCTAGTTCTTGATAGTAAATTTCATTGGAATCAAAACAATTGAAAAACTTAGGCCATGCATGTACTGTCTAAGAAAACTTAAATCTTTTAATGTACATGGAAAGTTGTTGCAAATATTTTACACACCCATTCTTACCAGTGTTCTGATCTTTGGCATCTCATGTTGAGGTGGAAATTGGACAAAACAGGACAAAGACAAATTAGACACAACTACTAAAAAAGTGGTTGGAAGACAATTATTAATCATTATGTCGAAATTCTATCTTTTTATTTTCATATCGTTGTAAACTTTTTAAATTCGTCTCTTGTATGAAGAGAGTGTTCTTTAATTTCCCCTTGAGGAAGGAATAAAAACGTCTGTATTCTCTATTCTGTATTCTTAATAAGAATTTCCATTCGTAAACTTTAAGTCTTGTGAAAGAAATAATAATAAAGCATGTTTCCAAATGCATAAGCAAATACAACTAGTATCACGGATACAGCATTTAGATCAAACTATGCAGGATGAAGAGGATTGCCAGCGCTATCCACTGACTGGTAGATCTAAATCTATCTCTATCTACGTAGCCTATAAATCTATCTATATCCCTGTGTATCTCTCTATCACTCATTGCCTCTCTCTCTCTCTCTCTCTCTCTCTCTCTCTCTCTCTCTCTCTCCCTTTCTCTTGTTTGGGGTTTAGACCCCTAACCCAGGTAAGTCAGACCGATAAGCTATGGTGGGTTCCAATCTAAACCCAGAGAAGATTTTCCAATAGCTTAGGTTTCAATGATTATAAACCCAATGAATTAGCATTCTTCTGATAAGGCAAGTGGAAGAGTTTGTTTGGAATTTGTTGGTTAGATAAAAATGTATACGATTTCCTCTTCGTCATTCTTACGGGAGCTTTAACTAACAGTTTAAGCTTCTCAACTTCACTCATGGGTTATCTCGTGGTTTGTTTGGTTTATTTGTTTTTCACACCCTTCAACACCAACTATGCTACTTAAATTCAGCCATTGTTTATCACTTGATTTGTTTGGTTTCTTTGTTATTTAACACCCTTCACCACCAACAAGGCTATTCGAATTCACTCATGGTTTATCACTTGATTTGTTTGGTTTCTTTGTTTATTAACACCCTTCACCACCAACTATGCTATTCAAATTTTCTCATGGTTTGTCACGTGATTTGTTTGGTTTCTTTGTTTCCTCATATCCTTCACCATTATCTAGGCTATATCGCGAATGGGTCTCAAAAAGTCTGATAATTTATGTGTCAGGGCGGGGAAGAATAATGATATATTACTGTCCCATCCAATCACATTGCACTTTACAAAGACCAAACCCACTGCGGACGAAATCCGAATGTTCGACAAATAAATTTGCCATACAATCTGGTACAATAAAAGTGTTGATGTTGGCTGCTAAGCAAAAAACTCAGACCAAAATTATTACTCAAAGCTTTATCGAAGTGCCTTATAATTTTTTGTATATCAAATAATCATTGACCTGATTTTTAGAGACATTGAGCGACGGAAGAAGTTAGTTACCGTCTTTTTGTTGACACTCACAGCTGCAAACTAAGTTAATACCAATCACAATAAACCCACTCGCGTCTATTAAAGGACACGAGACCCAAATCGTAACGGACTATATTCGGAATGGCATAATTATTGATTACCGAGAGGCTATTTTCACATTCGAAAGACTTACAATTCCACAATTAACCATTCTTTTTTGTTTGAACGGTTTATTTCTGGACTGTTTGATATAAGCCAACATTGCTGACAACTGGAGCTATTTGCAGTACCCATATAGAGGCAACCGTTTTTCTCTCTAATATAATCAAGGGCTGCCAACTCTTCTTTCTTTTACTATGTGTCACATATTGTACATAAATCGGCGATCATGGCAATTGATTTCTTTCCCCTTTCAACTGCATTGATGACAACGCTAACAGTGGTTATTTTTTTAGTTTTTTAAAAAGGGGGAGGGGGTGTTTAAACTTTGTATTTTGTAAGTGTTCTACTCCTGCTTTTCAACCCCTCTATTGTTTTCACACAATTTGTATTATGTCTTACTCTAGCCCAATTTGTTTATTTGCCAACAATTTTTTTTCCAATAATTTTTAGTAATGATCTTTTGTAGACAGTGATAACCATTCCATTTTCCCTTTTTCTCTTTTTTTCATGGCCTTTTCCCAATTCTTCTGATGTACCACATTAAATTTTTATTCCGCTCCAAGTCTTTTCCCTAGATCTTTGGTGTGAATCCAGCATTGATAAGCAGCTATTCGAGTGGATAGTTTGTGGTCAAAGTACTTTAAAAAGGTAGTGAAAATACTTATTTTGTCGTGCAGTTGGCATCGTTGGTCTGGCTCTTGGACATGCTCGTGAATTTTCAAGCTTTGTCAACACACACTACCCTACACCTATAGCTTGATTAAACAAACAATGCTGTTGACAATTCAATGCTAACATTTCCACAGCACTACGCCACTGTCTTGCTACCTGTTATAGCTACCAATCGGAAACGTTTCAATCGATGTGCCCCGTCTCGAAAGTTCCGTTTTTAATATAGAGGCCTCAGTTTGATACATCAATATTTGATACGGTATACTCATTGATCCTACATACGTCTACATCCGACAGTTGCTATTTTCGTACTCCTCCGTTACATAAGTTTCCGAAATCGGAAGCGAACGGTCCCAAGCACTTCACTCATTCAATGTAGGTCGGAAACAATATTGCTTTGCGGATATCCCCGTTCCTCTATTCCTAGGCTTCTGTGTTCGATAGCGCGGCGGGTGACGTCATAGGCGCATTCCATTCTAAATCCGGATAGGAGGTCCAAATTCGGCTGGATTTGCTAAGACGGACGTCTCTAAAACTGTGAAAAGGGGGAACGTTGGGGACATAATTATCCGAATCCGATAAACTAGGAAAGAGCTTCGATCTCTTCTTCAAAGAATCCGTATCTGGACGAGACAAGAACGGGGGACTTACGGGTGGGGTTCAGGGTAGATTTCCATGCGAAGTTCCGTTATCTCTCGATCCAGAGTCAGTTTTTATCTTTACAGACCAGATTTAATCATTTTCTCTGTATATTTCCGTCCCTCTCCACGTCTCTCTGTCTGTCCCGCCCTCTGTCTATACGGTTGTCTCTCTGAATGTCTCTCTTTGTTGGTCTGTCTCTATGTCCCACCCTCTGTCTATACGTTTATCTAAGTCTATATCTCTATCTCTTACGCTTTCTATCTCTATCTGTCCCTTCCCTCTGTCTCTCTTCCCATTATTCGATTTCCCTTGCTGATTTTTTATCATTTCACTTAGAAATTTTTTTTCATAGAACTTGTGGAAACTTTTAAGACACCCAATTGTAATATCACTTATAGTCTTGCTTGGAAAATTAAAGGCAGAGACTAACTTGACATATTTGTTAATGTGGTATGTGGCCAAATTTGAATTCTCGGCGTTAAGAACATTGTTTTGAGAAGATAAAACACCAGGTTACTTAAGTTTATTAATTAACCCGCAGTTTTAAGATTCCCTATAACTTGATTTTCGATGCGGATGTTTAAATTCCATTGTGTCTTTAAAGAAAGTATCGTCATATAACCACATCACGGTGAGAGATGATCTATATCAAGCTGCATTAATCTCTTGTTCTGGAAGAAAGGACAAGAAAAGCACAACAACAAAATTTGAAATGGAAATAGTTTTGGTAAGGTTGCTACTTTCATCTTTGAACTGTCAATATGTGGAGAGTGTAGAAAACGCGCAAAAAAGCTGATTTATACATAAGCTGTAATAAAAATGAATACGTTTTACAATTAGTGGGAGCTGGCCAAGGTGGAAGAGCGCTGGAATATTTTCGGGGGTCACCGGTTCCATTGTATATACTGATTTGGTCAGAGTCACTTTTGTATGAGTATACATAAGTATGGCTGAGACAGAAGTCATAATATCCCCACCCTGTCTTTGTGTCACAGCATGTAAAATTGTGAGACGTTGGGACCCGTCCGCAATATTGGCTGGTTGGTGAGTTTTGGGGCGTATAGATACCAACCAACAAACCAACCAACCAACCAATTGTGCCTCTTTCTGTGTATTGGATCCGCGAATTGTGTTCGAATATAAATTTAAAAGAAGGAGACAACGATAGATTGCAGGAACTAATCATGACTTGCAGAATCTAGATACACGGAAACTTCTCGATCAAGAGCCCTACGTCCACATTAACACCCGCATATCTAGATACCCGACGGTATATCCGTCTCGATCTAAACCAACAAAAATGACTATCGTCGCTAACTGGCTTAATTCCATTCAAGACAAGGTGCTGTCTCAGTGGTGTAATGTTCTAACTCATTTCTAAAATACTTTAAATATCTATAGGTTTAGAAACGAGATAGAGCATTATAGTATTACAATTTAAGTGACGATAAGGGCTCAACAGCTGTAAGTCGGTAGTCCCGCCACCTGATATTTTGTTAGTTCACTTATCTTAATAAGTCCAGGCCTTAGAAACACGTACGGTCACCTGTAACCTTCGCGGCAGTCGCAAGACAGTGGATGAATTTCCGATTTAAAACCATTCTGTTTGAGCTTGTGATAGTCGGATGAGGAGCGTGCGTCACCAGTGTATACTATCTACTAGTACCTGCGTCACACACGAGCTCAGAGTAAACAACCGAACGACCAGCCGCTTCCAGTCTATCTATTGCCGCACAGGCGTCTTGGAAATGTTAATAGACTTTGCAACCTTCGGAACAGTTAGAACTAATAGCTCCAGGATCAGGAGTAGCGAGATTTCGGAAACCAAACACGGAAGTTCTATTTGCTCTTTCTGTACCAGCAGATGTATGCACAATATAGCCGGAATCGTTACCGTGCTAGCGTGCCGTAAAAACAAACTCAACCCACCAGATGTAGTTGTGGGCACGCGGCCCATAATTATGGTCAGCTCCTGTATTGGTTTTGGACAACAGGCTTAAGTTTAATGACGTCCGTCACTGGTCGAGTGCTTCAAGGTGTGTCCACTCTGTGTGATAACGTCCATATCGGTCTCCAAAACCTTCTCTCTGATTTACTACTACTTATTACTGTCTCTCTGTCTCTCTTTCCCTGCCTTTCTGTCTCTGTCTCTGTCTGTCGTTCTTTCTCTCTCTCTCTCTCTCTGTCTCTCTGTCTCTGTCTCTGTCTCTCTCTCTCTCTCTCTCTCTCTCTCTCTCTCTCTCTCTCCCCCTCTCTCTCTCTATCTATCTATCTCTCACTCTCTCTCCATCTGCCTTTCTGTTTCTCCATATTTTGTCTCTATTATTCTATCTTCTCTTTCTCTTACTTTTTCTTTCCTCTTTCTTCCACAATTTTACTGAAACACAATACCTGTACCATTGAAGCTCCCTCTCACTTATATCATTGTCTACTTCCTTTTTGTCTTCTTCATTGTCGGCATAACCTTTTTTTTATATCATTTTCTACTTCCTTTTTGTCTTTTTCATTGTCAGCATAAATATTTGCACGTTATTTATTTGATTATTTGACACAATATGTTACTGGTATCATGGTTCAAGGCGTGTCCTCTTTTGTAATAACGTCTGGATCCGTCTACACGGCCCCTCCCTTCTCTGTCTCTAAGCCCCTCCCTTTTATCTCTCTCTATCCCTCTACGTCTTTCTATCTCTCTGCTTTTCAGCGTCTGTCTCTCTATTCTCTCTTTCTTCCCTCTTCGTTCCTTCATCGATCATAATCTTTCTAATTACCCCCCCCCCCCCCAAAAAAAAATAAAAAATATATATATATTGTTTTCCTTTTTTATATTTCACTATCTCACTCTCTTTTCTTCTTCAAATTCTTGCTCTTTTTGTTTTAATAGGTTTAAATTTCCCGCAATATCATTTTCTTGATTGCTAATCCATTATGCTATGCACTTAAAAAAAGTTTTTTATGCTGTTTTTTTTTTGGTTTTTTTTTTTTGAATATTTGACAAAGTCCATTCCAACCTTTCAAACATTATTTTTTTCGGTTGGGGAACTATCTGTTATCATAGGAGTGTATTGTAGAGAGTACACCACCCTAAACCCTTCTCCTGACATAACAAATTATGTTAATATGTTTCTTAACAACTCAAATCAGCATTAAGGCTGTAACTCGGACCAGTCCCATAACTAACATCTGATAATTAAATGTGCCGCAAGGACTTCTATCTTAGCCTGTACCTTTAAAATGACATATACTCAAGCAAAAGAGATCGCCATTCAACAAATGAACTTACTAGATCGTGGGATTCAACCGCTGACAATTGCCTACCGCTCCACTGATTAATCTAGCTCAACATATTAATAAAAACTCTTTAATTTTTTTTTTACATTGCAACATGTTTCTCCTGCTCTCAGTATTAAATCTTAGAAACGCTATCATGCTACTTTACTTTAAAAAAAAACAACTTTATTTTTCCTTCCTAACTTATATCTGCGCAACATTTTCTCCAGTTTCCTAAAACAGTGCCATTGTGGTATCACATAAAGGTTATGCATATCCGAAACTCCTCTAATGACTGCGTACAATTTTCTTTTTATCATGCACCCATTTTCGCATGAAAACATGGCTTTGCCATCTTCTTAAAGACATTACTACCGCCGTCAATATTATTAATTAATAGATCTAGTTCGGAATTCAGAAAAAGTGTGTCCGGGCACACGGTTTTGCTTACAATGGTAAGATTTTTTAAATAATAATCTAACAGAAAATATACATTTAAACAATAATGGTAATAATAATAATAATAATAATAATAATAATAATAATAATAATAATAATAATAATAATAATAATAATAATAATAATAATAA
>RQTK01000388.1:270101-282799 GCA_003991915.1 Elysia chlorotica
ATAATAACAATAATAATAATAATAATAATAATGAGAATAATTATGTCTTTCTGAAAACATTTTTATGCCCTGAAAAACAACCATTTACTTTTTGTCCACATGCAACAATTTAAGGTCTAAACTGTAAATTATAAACTAAGGATGCTAGACGTCTTTCAGATGGAAAAATACAATTTTAATGATGTCTTGTTTGATGGGAGCAGGGGTTTGATAACCCTAGGCTAGATTCTATCCAGACATTCTGAAATAGTACATTTTATATTAAGTCTATGGTCTAACCCTATTTCTCTAGAATACAGAATACAGAATACATAAATCTTGATTTATCTTTATTTAAGGGGAAATAAAAGTGCACTCCCTTCCTACAACAAAGGAAGTTATACATTTTACAACCATATGATATAATCATGTAGATATTCGACATAAAGATCAATAATACTATACATACTATATAAATCATAATATCACAATATCACAGCTCGAGCTACTGTAATATAATGTAATAAAATTAACTGATCGTTACTTACATGTACGTAATGGTTAATAATTTCTGCCATTCAGTTATAAAATGAGTTGACCATTTTACCTTATTCGCACTAAAAAGTTTAGTATACACTTTATATAACTTTTTTTTTTCTTTTCAGTATGAGTGTGATTAGTTTTAGTGTTAATCCAAAATCTCAGTTGGACGTGAAAAATGTTGACGCATGTTCACGTGTATTTGACACTGTCTAGACAGCCAAGGTGTTAAACGTTTCAGGCATTTGTAACACCAAACTGACCAAAAGAATTTGTCACACGTTCGCTTAATTAGCTTGATACTTTCTTAAATGTGTCCCCTATGCATTATGAAATAACTATGACACATCTTCCCATACAACTGCTTGTTAAAATTTTCCCCCAGGAACAGATCAAAAAGAGCTGTGGAAATTTTTAGTTACTATAGAGGTAGCTTGGGTGTATCTTGAAACTGTGCATAGCCGATCACGTAATACCACAGATGACCATTAATGTGTACTATAAATAGCCATGTATTGTGCATTATACTGACTTGACACAACTCATTGGGAGATTCCTGGTTCGAGACCCATGATGGGTGAATTTTTTTTCAAATATATGATATGATCTTATAAATCCTTGCTTGTCCTTTTGAAGAAATTTAGGTTTGACATAGAGCGGTCGTAAACTAGGCATACAAAACATACGTAGGTAGTGCTAAATTTTTAACGTAGACTAAGCCCATGTTCGTGGAAAATTTTTGTCTTAAACTACCTTCGTCAAAAAAAGGAGGGAAAATCTGAAAATTTAGACGCCATTTTGAAATTTAATAGAATTTAATATTTGAAAATTATAAAAATTAATTATCAAAACTCAAATCTATTATTTATTTCCTAGTTTATATGAAGTACTGGGTGGAATTTTTCATTTGTCCTACTTTTTTGTGGGTCTAAATTATGAAAAATCATAAAAATGCGTGAGTCAACACAATGTGAGCCGAAATCGAAAAATTTAACTATAAAACAACTCAGAAATAATATAATTGATTTTTATAGGCTTTAGGTAGACTTGCGTTCAAATTTTAGCCCTTAGAGCTGCCTCGGAGCAGGTGTAAATTTACGTCAAAATTTATTACGTGAAAATTGCCATAAATAGGCCTTCGATTGAATTTAAACTTCAAACGTAAGTTATGTCCGACTTTTAGGCCTACGCCTTCACATAAACTAAGCAAGAAATGAAAAAAAAGTACTTTAGAAAATTAATTCTTAAAGTACATGTACCGCTTAACAGTGATTGGGAGAAACGTGACTTAGTTTCTCTTTTGGTTGTTGAATGTTTTTGTTTTGTTTTTGTTGTTTTTGTGTTTTTTGTAGCACTTTTGCCATTCCTCTTTCCCATTATACTCCATGTTTCTGATATTAATCAAATGATGGAGTTGAATGTTGACAAAAAGGTTCGTTATCTGTCACAAGAACTACATAGTAACAATTCACTTTCTTTTCTGTGATTCGCTACTGCTATTCCCTAATAATGTTGTATCGCACTCCTAAAGAATGCAGAAAAGTAGAAGCCGATGCATACACACGAAAAAGAATTTCTGTAATTTTAGAAAATCAGTCTACTTCAACCCCACATCGGAATAATTGTCAACAAAATTTCTTGAAGTTTCAACAACAACTTCGGGGATGAAATAGAAATTTGTGGACTGGATGGTCATCTGCACCTTGGTGAAAGTTTGACAGGGTAGGAATATTTAAACACAATAATGCTGTTTTCCTGAAGCAGGATTCCTCAAAGTGCCCAGCGCACACTACATTGCTTCTATTTCATTATTAATGAGTGTCTTCTCTAAATCGGCTATCCTAGCATCCATAACCCATTTTCTACACCTTGTAGTAAAATAATGCAGGTGTTTGTTATTTAAAAAAAAATCATAACAATCATTATAGACTATAAACTATGACAATGAAAATGGAACCAAACTAACCAGACAAATTATGGAAAATCTAACAGAATGACCAAGGCCCTTCTTTAACCCTGCTTTGGTCGGGAAGATTGCAGAAATTCTGTTGTACACCTTTAAAACAACAAGAGGTTTAAATGCACACCTTTTTGTTTCAAATAATATAAATTACTACTTATGCAAATAGCCATGTTTTACATTGTTGTTGTTGATTTTTTTGTGTTGTTTTTGTTTGTTTGTTTGGGGATGGGGGGCGGAGGTATGTTTTTTAAGTAATTCCAGGCAAATGTAACAGAATGCGTTCCATTGCGCTTCTAAACGGAGTTCCCGTGTAAGTTACAGAAATTTTTTATGAGATCGATCTTCATAACGGCGTCTGAATTCCTCCAGTCGCTAACTGCAGATGCTGAAGGAATCAGACATTGAAATTGAGGAGAATAATAATGATTAAGGGCAAAAAGCAAGATGGAGTGCTGATCGGGACAGTCCAAGTTTAGATCTAAATAGATCTATACCTAACAAAGACTGGACTTTTATTTTCGGTGGATGTCGCCGATAAACTGGTGCCAAATTTTAAGCAAAAATCCAAAAATTCAACTATTCTTTTATTCACTTTTCCCCCCTTTTTTTACTCTGCTGTTCATTCTCTCCAAGTAGATAGCATGCAAATTGCACACAAGTAAAAAGGAAAACAGAAAAAAGTAAATTATTTCAATTTTCATCCCCCCCCCTCCATTTTGAAAGCTTTTCCTATTTAATGATATTAAAAAAGAACTTTTGTAAAGAAATCCTTGCAAAAAAAGCTTTATAAAATAGCCTGAAGGGATATAGAGTGGTATCCATTGTCTTGGCCACACGAATAAAAAGTCTCAGGTTCTTTTGGGTTGGAATTACTTACAAAGAATTTGTAAAAAATTAGTAACAATGATTTAATATTTTTTTAGCCATTGAATCCCAAAACAAGACCTGTTTTAATATCTAGATCTAGATTTATATCAAGAAAAACAATCCCTTCTTTAAGTAAATCAACTTTCTCTGATGGCATCATTACTTTTCTGTTTCAAGTGGAAAAGAAAAACAGATCGGGTGTTAATTACAATTAATGGCAGAGTACCCTTTAAATGCGATTCTGCAGGTTTCTGTATTGTGATTTTTATGGTGTCGCAAATAAACAAACAAAAAGATACACTGCAGCGCTGCAGGATACATTGTATTGACTGAAGTGCCAAGGGCTTAGAAAATTTCACCGCTCTAATATTGTGCCGACAGCTGGTCGACCAACATATTACGCAAAATCGCCTGCGTACAGAGCCTCGCTACAGGTCGTCTCTGTTGTAATTGTCGGTTCTATCAGGATGCATTATTCGACCATTACGTGTAAAAAAAACTTTGCCTCTTGGTTCAGTGGATAGTTGATAAATTTATTCACACCTGCTTTTTTTTAACAATGTACTCTTATAAAGATCAAAGAAGTTGAATTGAGTTGAGTTGATTTAACGTCCAACATCAGCACTATATAGACAATAATTTTTTTTATTTAAGGACAGACCCCAAGACTGACGTCTGGCAATTGTATGTGCTGCCACACACGAGACAGGGCGGCGATAAGATGCCTCTTGTCTCAGTCGGTCACATTAAACTGACTTCGACCCAACCAATAGGGAGTGCAATCGCCAGGGCTCGACCCGGAACTTTTGCGTAGGAAGCCGATGTTCTTCCCCACGACCAAAGAGCAGGGCCATTCCAACAAGTGATGCCAAAACAAATGATACGTTCTATGGTTGTATTGTAGAAAAATGTCACAATAGTTTTATGAATATTAAACGGTCTTAGTTTTCTTAAAGCACAGCATTTGTCCTACAACGTCCTTTACTGGTTTGGTCAGTGTCAGTACGATAAGGCTGGGACAGGAGTCCAAGTCTCCCCGCACTGTCTCAGAGTAGGAGCATGTACAATTGTGAGTTTTCGAGCCTGTCTATGATAATTTTTTATAGCATATATAGTGCGGATGTTGGACGTTCAGTAGCCAACGCACAAACAAGATCTACCAGGTAGATGATTAAATTGGAATAGAATCGAAAGCCTGCGTACAGAGTCTCGCTACAGGTCGTCTCTGTTGTAATTGCCGGTTCTATCAGGATGAATCATGCGACCGCTACGTGTAAAAAACTTTGCCTCTTGGTTCAGTGGATAGTTGATACATTTTTTTTACACCTGCTTTTTTTTAAACGATGGACTCTTATAAAGATGAAAGAAGTTGAGTTGAGTTGAGTTGATTTAACGTCCAACATCAGCACTATATAGACTATATTTAAGGACAGACCCCAAGACTGACGTCTGGCAATTGTATGTGCTGCCACACACAAGACAGGGCGGGGATACGATGACTCTTGTCTCAGTCGGTCACATTAAACTGACACCGACCCAACCAATAGGGAGTGCAATCGCCAGGGCTCGACCCGGAACTTTTGCGTCGGAAGCCGATGTTCTGTTCTATGGTTCACAAAGAGAAGAGCAATTCCAACAAGTGATGCCAAAACAAATAATGCGTTCTATGGTTGTATTGTAGATTAATGTCATAATAGTTTAATGAATATTAAACGGTCGTAGTTTTCTTAGAGTACAGCCTATGTCCTACAACGTCCTTTACTGGTTTGATCAGTGTCAGTACGATGAGACTGGCTGGGACAGGAGTCCAAGTCTCCCCGCACTGTCTCAGAGTAGGAGCATGTACAAATGTGCGTTTTCGAGCCGTCTATAGTAATTTTGTATAGCATATTATATAGTCCAGATGTTGGACGTTAAGTAGCCAACGCACAAACAAAATCTACCAAGTAGATGAGGATATTGAAATGGAATCGAATCCGCAAACTTCCTTATAGAAGATGCAAGCTGTGACTTTGAACCCCCCCCCCCTCTCTCTCTCTCTCTTTTTTTCTAGTTCTTTCCCTCTCTCTCTCTTTCTTTTTCATCTATCCCCCCTCTCTCTCTCTCTCTCTCTCTCTCTCTCTCTCTCTCTCTCTCTCTCTCTCTCTCTCTCTCTCTCTCTCTCTCTCTCTCTCTCTCTCTCTCTCTCTCTCTCTCTCTCCACCCTGCAAAGCCTGCAAGTTGCCTAACCACTAAATGTCGTGTATATGTCTCATCGCCCGTGTCTGATAGGTTGTGCAAGGCTAACACCATTATTTTCCTCGACAACACAAGGGGGATGCCAGAAAGTCAAAAACCGTCTTGCAGAATAGCGATAGCCTGCATACCTTTCACACCGGGGTCTTGAATTGATGGCGTAGCAGATCACGATTTCGATGTCTGCTGTCCACTTCTGTCCACCTCTGTTCACTTCTGTCCATTGTCCAGGCGAGAAGAGGACCGGACACTTGCGTCGTGTAGACACTTGGTCTGGTCAGGTGACTAATTGTCTAACTAGGAACACAGACCTTGCGAGAACATCGTTACTGCGAAAACGAAGACGATAGGTCGAAAGTACAATGCTGCCATAACCATAACTCATCGTAAGAATATGCGATAAAGAAGGTTTAGGCCCAGCCGTAAGCTACCGCGCCGTTGTACGTTCGGCCTGATATGTACAGAAAACGTCAATCCAGTGGTCTGTCCTAGATATTCTGAGCTAACTAGCATGCACTATTTTTTATGTACGTAAAAATTGACCTGTATCGCGATAGGAAATTTCCATGCCTGAAGGAACGCGATGACGTTTTTCACAGTGCGAAGCGCAAAGACTGTATTATTGTCTTACTATCTTAACAGAACGTAACAAAAACCAGCGTCTGTCTGGCTTGTCGACTTGTCGGCGTGTCGGTCGGTCAGCTTTTGCTTACTAGATCTATAAATTAATGACTATTCATCATGGCAAGCATAAGAGTAACAATTTCATGTAACCATAATAAACTGCTTTTCTGCATTTCTCTCTAACTGTTGAGTAAAATATGTGGGAAGGGAAGGGGGACAAGGCAAGGTCGAGGCGACTCGGTTTGATTATGATAAAGATCCTGAGAAATAATGATTTATTATGTTCTTAAGTTACTGGTTTAATTATACTTCTACGATTAAAAAACGCAGATGTGTCTAACAATAATTCATTGATTAATTTTTAGGACACAATCTTAAAATATTGACTATTTATTTTTAATTAGGCTATTATCTCTCTGCAATGCATCAGGAGTATTGTTATGTCCAGAGCACTTTTGAACGGAATCGAATGCACCTTGTGACGAAAATCGATTACAGAATAATTAGTGAACCGCTTTAATGTCCAATCCTCTTAACATCTAAAAAAATAATGATGATATATTACCCAATCTTGGTTACTATAATCATCCCTTCTTTATTATCCTTCTATGGCCCTTTTAACCTCTTGTTTCATTATCTCTGCAATCATAATTTATTTTCGTAGTTTAATGTCTCCTAGGCCTTGGGAAAAATTCTATATGGCTCTTGGCCCCTGCATATTTTGCTTCCCAGTTTAAACCATACACACACACACACACACATATATATATATATATAGAAGTGTTTTAAATTCAGCTTTGCGCGCGAGCGCTAACCAAGGCTTTAATTAGACCCTCGTTTTACAAGGCGCGTGATCAATAAATTAGTAAACTGCGTAAAAATTACATTATTTAAACTGATTGCTAGAAATCGTACGTCGAGGTGTAATAAACATCGAGTTAGGACTTAATTTAAAAAACCCCAATGGAAAGTTTTATTTTAAAAATGCAAGGCCTTAATTTTCTACGATGTCTACCACCTAGACCGCTAATCAAACATTACTGATTTTAAAATTTCTGTCTTCCTCAGCTTTGCCCTCATTGGCGTTAAAAATGTTCATGGAAAAATCCAAGGCGGCCGCTCTACCACATTTCTTAAAAGTACATTGTTACGCCATCAAAGGTTACCAACTACCACACCTAATTTTGTTTCTACCGAAAATAAATTATATACTTTACTCATTGATTTTAAAAGTATTGAACGTGTAGAATGGATGAAAATTAGATCTAGACCTAGATTTATATATTTCAAAAGTGCGCAATATTTGTCATATTTTGTGCTCCACTTTTTATTTTAAGGTGACAATATAAATTTATAGCACAATTTTGGCATTTAGGTATATTTATGAACCCATATGAATTTTTTAACCAGAAAGTAAGCTTATTCCAGAGGACCGCGGATTAATTTTCCTGACTTTTTTTATAATTCTAAAAATCCTTATGTATCATATGGAAATTGAAAGTGGGGATTTGATTTAAAAAAAAGATAAAAGCAAACAACAAACTACAACAACAACAACAACAACAACAACAACAACAACAACAACAACAACAACAACAACAACAACAACAACAACAACAACAACAACAATAACAACAACAACAACAACAACAACAACAACAACAACAACAACAAAACAACAACAACAACAACAACAACAACAACAACAACAACAACAACAACAACAACAACAACAACAACAACAACAACAACAACAACAACAACAACAACAACAACAACAACAACAACAACAACAACAACAACGAAAACAACAACCAGATAACAAAAAGGAATTAAAAAAAATGGAACAAAAGAAATGCCAAATATTTTAGATTGTGCACCTAAATATCCTTTATCGGTTGTTGCATAACTTTAACTTTACCAATGATTACGTTTTCACTCTTTACTTAGGCGTTTAACATACTTTTGTGGCACATTATGTCGAAATTGAAACACATATTTATTTATGATTGTACATGTATTTTGAAAGTTAATATTCATGTTAAAGTTAAGGCTTTTGGGTTCGAGATTGTGGGTTAAAACACATAAATATTCAAAATAGCGCAAAAAGAATCCTAAAAAAACACCAAAACAACAACAAACAAACAAAAACGAAAACGAAACAAAAAAAAAACAAAACCAAAAAAAATAAATAACAGAACTGGGTAGAAATTTCCAAGATTATTAATGCTGTGCTAAAGTACCGTACTTTAAACTTTTGGGACACACTCTTCTCTCTTCTCTCTGTCTTTCCGTTTACAACTTATCTTTATTATTTGACTCTCTTTTTGGATCTAGATTTCATTTCATCACTACTGTTGCTTTATTTCACATATATATTTTATCTTCATGGTCTATTTATCTGCTCTACTTCTTTGTATATCTACTTTTAGCTTTTATGTGTAAAATCATAGTCTGTAGGTCTGTAGTCTTTTTTTAAAATTTAGTCATAATTTTTTTTTTGTCTGATGAAGGCGTAAAAGTCGAAAGCTTACGTGTTTGTATCGTTTTTTTATTCTTAGAGCTGCACTATACCATTTTTTGTGTGTGCCTTGCATATTGTAGAGAAAGAAGCGAATACAAGGTGTTTAACTTAAGGAATGGACATTTGAGTTGAGTTGGTTGCTCAACTTTCAACATCCGCACTACGTAGTCTATATTGTGAACGAGCCCCAAGACTAAGTCTGATAATTTTATGTGCTGTAACATACGAAACACGGTCAGAAGACATAGTCTCCTTTCTCAGTATTATACTTACACCGACTCAATCAGTAGGGGGCGAGATCGGAAACTAAAACTTTTACCGATTGTGGGTTTCAAACCAAGGACTTCCCGATTTGGAGACCAACGCTCCACCATGGAAAATAGAAGTCTAGAAAAAATTCTCTCAAACTAAAAATCGTAGCTAGAGTTTTGTATGAAATGCACACCTAGTTTTCTTGCATTTGGTAACCGGTTATCGTCCACCTAGCTGGATCAAGAGTTCAGAACTTTTTTTTTTCACTATAATATGTTAGTCGTTGGTAGTCGTTGGTAGTCGTTCTTGAAGTTCAACTTCATTATTTAGGCTAAATTGTGCAAGGGTCCTATAAAAAACGTCTTACAATTTTAATATATGCCATACAGAAACAGTGCGGGGACTTTTGTCTTAGCTGGTCAATTGTACTGACAAAGTAACTACAGAATTGGGCGGCCAAAACGTGGAACAATAATAGGACCATTTGACGAAGATTCGAACTATCTCCTTGTTGTCATTATCAAGAAGACAAATTGGCTAAAGTGGTAGAGCGTTGGGTTACAATCGAAAACAAAAAACTGTCAAAAATATATTGGTTCGATTTCTTGCCCTACTGGTTTGGTCGATGTCAGTTTAATGTGGCTGGCTGAAACAGGAGTTCAGATCTCCCCACACTGTCTCGTGTGCGTCAGCACATTAAATTTTCGGACGTCAATCTGGAGGTCCGTCCACAATATGCTCTAAAAATGTTGATATTGGACGTGAATCAACTAACTTAAGTGTTATTATCATTCAGACTTTGATCTCGCCATGTCAGTAGTGTGGTCTAACACCCAACCAGCTAAGTCATCATTAGCAATTGTTATTGACAAATAAAAAAATAGACTTTTCTAGTTGTTTAAATAGAAAAAAAAAGGAGCCAGGTACCTGAAATTCAAATAATGATGCATCATCGTCAATAAGCAATATAGAGTCTCGCATTACTCTAAGCGGAACGTGTGATTTCGAATCAGGAGGTAATTGGTTTGATCTCAGGTCATATAGCTTTGGTGGTTTGTTTGGGTTGATGCAAACAATAGAAAGTATTCGGTGTTACCAAAGTCATAATGTCCATATACTTTTTTGGTGTTACCATAATGTGAAGCGTTGAGCCGAATTTCGATATCCCCTCCAGCTCTTTGACTTTGCTTCTTGATCTGTGTGGCAGCAAAATAGCATTGTTAGACGTTAGTCTTGGGACTTTTGTTCGATTCAGTCGAGTTGTGTACCCTAGTCGTTGAAAACTTACCAAGCGCGCCAGTAGAAGACCAAGTGTCGTGTTGTGGCTGGTAACGGGAAATATAATTATAAAACAAAGGGGAGAGAGAAAGAAGAACGAAAGAGAGAGAGAGAGCGAAAGAGAGAGAGAGAGGAGGGTATCGAGAAGGGGAGATTGAGAGAGAGGGGGGAGGGAAGAAAAAGAGACAGAGAATGAAAATGAGAGCGAAAGAGGGTCGGATAAACAGGCAGACAACGGACAATAAGGGACAGCGAGAGAGAGAGAGACACACACACACACACACACACAGAAAGACAGAGACAGGGGCAGAGACTGAGAGAAAGAGAGAAGCAGAGAGAGAAAGAGACAGACATAGACGTACAGATAGAAAAATAGATAGTTAGAGAGATAGATAAATGGATCGATAAAAAGAGATAAATAGCTAGATGGATAGAGGGAGAGAGAGAGCGAGAGAGAGAGCGCGAGGGAGAGAGAAAAAAAAAAGAGAGAGAGAGAGAGAGAGAGAGAGAGAGAGAGAGAGAGAGAGAGAGAGGGGGAGAGAGAGAGAGGGGGAGATGGTCACCCCAAGAGAAAGTGTTTCATCTCATGAGAAAGAGCAGATGGTCAAGTTTATTATAGATAGACTGGACACACACTTGACTGGGGATCTGTTAAGCCTTAAAGCTAATCCTTTGAGACTTAATAACCAACAATTTATGTGATGGGCCCTTCGACTGGTAATGGGTTAAGTTATGGATAGGCCTAGACAAAGAATCATTTTCTGGTATTATCTCGAACGCAAGAGGCTAGAACAAAAAACAAAAAAACATGTCTGGTATTATCTTGAAAAGTAAGTCTTTTCTATTTTTTATCTTCCCATTCAACATTTATTTGTAGACGTAGTCCCAAAGTCATATCTTGAGGTTACCTCGAGGGCAAAATTAATGTTTCTTTTCTTTTTTTTCTTTCTGTTCAATATGAGTGTGTAGAGATCCCACAATGTAAGTCTATCTGTATTTTCCAGTCTTGCTAAAAGAATGTTTTCGTGCTGGTATTGGGAAAGTTTGGGTTTGGGTTTCGTTGTTTAGCGTCAAACATCGGCACTGTTTAGGCTACCATGTGGACGGTTCCGAAGACTGACGTCTAACAAATTAGTAGTGCTGTCACACGAAAACAGAATGGGGTCATTAACCTGGGGACTCCTGATCAAATTACACTGACACCAACCCAATCAGGAGGGAGGGGGGATCTTAAAAATAGTTTTTAATTAATCCAGGGTTTCGTGCAGGAGTTGCGGTAGAAATTATTACCACGAAACAACCAAACTTATATCTAGTTGCTATGAGTAAATTCCGAATTGATTAGTTTTGTGAGAATGTTTGTAACACGTTTAAATTATATTTCATTTTGTTTGATATGCTTTGATGGAAATTGTATTTATTAATTATTATTCAAGGTTTAAAAACCAAAGGAGTGCCTGAAATAAAGTTATTATTGATTGTGAGTAGAGCTTCAATTTTTAGGTATTTTCGATAGAGTTTACAAGTAGGCTTTAATTGACATTGGCTGTGAGATGTGTGCCACTCGAGGGTGCATGGTTTATACCTATAGATTACTACGTTCTCTAAAAAAAGGAAGGTTCATAGATAGATTAATTACTCAGTCTCGCTGGGCAACTTCCAATCTTGATTGAAAAATTCAAATCGCACTAAATACAACCCGCAAAATGCCACAAACCAAAATCATTTTTCGATCATTTTCATTAAGAGCCTACATTAATCACCTTGAAAAATTACCTAAAATTATATCTCTACTTACAACTGCTCCAATAGTCTGCATCTTCTAAGTCTAATATACTGATTTGTGTAGCGCGGGAAAAAGGCTTTTAATTTTTACTGAAAGTTGCTTGGTTGGTTTTTAACATGCAATATCAGGAGCTTTAGATGTTAAATCGCGGCCGTCACCCGTGACTACTGTCTGGCGATTTTAAGTGCAGCCATACAAAGACAAATCTGGTCTCATAATACCAAAAACTCAACCAATGCATAATTTATAAATAGGGAGAAGAACAAATAGATAGATCTAAAGATAATTTGTATAGGTCTGGTCTGTTGGGGAGGAAATGAACATGTATCAATAGTAATAAACAAGAGAAAATTATCTCCAAATGTAAGAAAGTTTTTAAACCTAGAGAACAATATGCTATATTTATGTAAATGTCAAGGTAAGTTCTATGTTTTATTTTAGAAAATATTGAAAATCATCCTCTTTACACCCCCTTAAGCTTTTCTGAGCGATCGGAGAGGCAAAGAGCTTTACAATGTAAACAATGGTACAAAAATTACTTTCTCCCTAGCGCAGTTAATACATTTTCTATTCTGACCAATTTGCTTTGCACGCTATTATTATTGAAATAGCATAGTTATTTTTTTTTTTACAAAATCTGTTGTTATTAT
>RQTK01000388.1:296890-307668 GCA_003991915.1 Elysia chlorotica
CTGGTCATACTTGTCATAAATGTCAATTTTCAATGGGCAGAGGATGTTTGTGGGTTGGTAGAAAAGTTGAAAGATGAGATAAAGCACATTTTAGTTAATATTGTTGGTTATGTGACACGGAAAGATGATGTTTGTGAAGAATGCGAGGACACATAGTTATTTTGAAAAGTTTGAAGAGTTTACTTCAAGTTTAGACACATGTAGTTTGAAGAAAGCTAATGATTCAACCTGTCAGTGAACAGTTTTTTCCTACATAGTCTTTTCCTCCATAGTCAAACATGTGTGCAGAAAATTATTCTCTAAGTGATACACTGCTCAAGATCTCTGAAGTATTTGACTTTAAAATAAATCATCACCATTGCTTCACATTGAGCAATATATATTAAAATTTCAACAATTTTTGTAAGATAACAAATCTGCCATCTGAGAAGGAGTCAAAACAAAAGATATTGAAGCTATCCTAGGTTAGAGCTATTTTTGTCTTAATTTAATTTCAATTTTATAGTTTTTTTTCAATTTAATTATTTTTTTTTTTTTTTTATTTTATTCTACTAATTTTATTTTATTTTTTGACAACCTTTCTTTGACACATTAAACCTATTAATTGCTTCATAGGCTGTCAATTTTATCTTATTTTGTTCTGCAAAGCTCTTTTCATTTGATTGTAATTCTTTTTAGACAATTATATGAAACAATATTGTTTTAAGGATAAAAAGGCTACTGTGTGCTATTTATATATGTGTACGCCTGCAATTTCTTTCTTTATTCTTATTTTATACTCCTAAATCATTCTTTTATGCCTTTCAAGCATCTTTGTAATATAAAACCTGAATTTTTTTAAGGAAAATTGTAACCGCCTCCACATTATTTCTAATGACGCACGTTGAATAGGCCTGTTATTAAGTACTCCATGCATTCAACCAATCTATGATTTATAAGCTATTTTTCATTAGTAGTTGTAAAGTTAACTTGATCCCAAGACTTTTGACATGGTGGCAAACTGTTCAAGTGCTAGAGCGTTGGTCTCTCAATAGGTAGGTGTCTGGTTCAAAACTTACGATCGGTCAGAAACGTATTTGTCATAATACTAGTTAGATCAGTATACGTTTAATGTGACGGTCTGAGCCAGATTCATGTTATCCCCGCGTTGTCTTTGGGTGTCAGCACCTAAGTGTTTCAGACGTTACTCTTATGACCCGTTCACAATATAGCCAATATACTGCTGACGTTGGGTAGTTCTATAATCAAACTCAATGCTCTTTGACAGAGAGTTGGGACCAAGTGTTAGGCCAGAATCAGACTGCCGCTGGTGGCTGGGGTGGGGGTGTGGCTGGACTGGGTTCTTTATGAAACCCTTTTGTATTTATTTGCGCGATCAGATCAAGGCTAAAAAGGCTAGAAGCCTAACCCTAGCCACCAGCGTCAGTCTGGCTCTGGCCTTAGGGTCCTTATTGTACATGTAATAGGAAAACGGCATTAATTAATTTGTGAGGCAGGTTGGCATTTCTTTCCTCTCTGCACTTTACTTTCAACGTGACTGCAAGGCCTCAACTACTCTGTGCAGATTTGACATAGAAGGCCAAGAAAAAATGTTTGTTAGATTCGGAAATCAAACCCAGTATCTTTACAATGGTGGACTATGGTTTGACCATTGCGCCAATGGCACTCCTAGTTGATTATTTTAAAATACAAGTTTGGCCCTGCAAACATTTGACGGAGAAAAGGTACATATCGCAATATCGAAAGCACATATATATAACATAACTTCTTATTGTTTTACAAAATTGTGCAAATAAATCGCAATATCGAAAGCGCATATATAAAACATAACTTCTTTTTTTTTCAAAGTTGCGCAAATAAATCATAATAACATTTATAATTTCATAAAAATAAGAATACCCCTCAAAATAATATAATGGATAACAATATAAAAACAAATTATTCCAGATTAAAACCTATTGTTTCTTTTAAAATATTCCAATCAAAAAATAAATATTCTAACAAAATACTTCCACAACAAACAAAAAAGTAAAAACTGTAAATGAATTAAAGAAAGTACTGGTTGGGGTAGGGAAGGGGTTTTGGCTATTTCATTGTTGTGCTTGGTTCATTTAAATATCCTAACAATAGCTAGGTCCTTTTGTTAGATCTATGTATATGCAGGAAAAATACTTCGTAATAAATGTGTACGAGTTTTGATAAAGGAATCAATTCGTATCAAAATGTGCGGCTAGCTGGTGTGTCCATGACCACTAATGTTGGACATTTCTAAGTAATGTACAGTTTTGCCTGTGATCTGTTTAGGCTCAAGGAACAATTGTGTTTGGCAGTGGTCAGAGTGAATTACCCCTTAGTGGTTTCACAGGGGTCATATCAGCTGGTCAAGATCGTTAGACGGACTCTCCAGTGAGTTTCTTTCTCTAGGATAGAGGAAGTAATCGTAGTAGTAGTAGTAGTAGTAGTAGTAGTAGTAGTAGTAGTAGTAGTAGTAGTAGTAGTAGTAGTAGTAGTAGTAGTTTGATTCTTATTTTTCTTCTCATAAGCTCTCTCAAGCTGATACGTAGCGTATGTGTCTCTTCTGGCTACTAACAAAATCAACGCTCTCTGTTAGGTCTTAATAATAGTCCTATACGGGGACGAGACCCATAAAGAGGTACCCACGACTGGGTTGATGATATTAAATTCAGGTGAAACCCAACTAGTGTTGGAAAAACGCGACCTCCAGAGTGGGGGTGAAACCACAGACCTGCAACGTAGTAAGCTGAAACTCTAACCTCAGCGCTATCCCCCGACCATTTTTCCTCCACTCATAGAAGATAAGCCCCTGATCTCCTTCAAAGGGGGGCAAACTGGCTCAATTAGTAAAGCGTTGGTCTCACAATTGGGAGATCGCTCGTTCGAAAGTCTCGATACATAAAAAAATTTGCTTGTCTATTTGTCCTGAACTGTTTGGGTTGCTATCAGTATAATATGACCAGAAGAAATATAACTCCAGGTCTCCCTGCCCTTTGTCGTGTGTGTCAGCGCATAACATTTTCAGACGTTGGTCTTGAAAACAGTCCACAATAATAGCATATATGGCGCTGAAATTTAAAATTATGTAACAATACAAACAAACTAGCGTTTTTAGCAGGTGTTTTAAACCCAGCGCTAAAACACCCCGTTGTCCCCATTCGGAGCAGCAAAGTCTTCTCCTTTTGAATCTCGAATGACCAGCCGAGGTGGTCTGCTGTCATCGGGGTTGTGATTTGTTTTTTTTGTTTTGTTTTTGTGTTTTGCCTAGCTTCCATGGTCACCAATATGAAGTCTATAACGTGGACAGTCCCAAGACTAACGTCTTATGATCTTCTGTGATGCCACACAGAGACAGTGCCGGGATACCAAGACTACTGTCTCAGTACGTCATAATAATTATTATACTGACACCAAAGCAGCCTGTAGGAGACGAAATTGGACAAATAGATGTACATTTTCACCAAATACGGGTTTGGAACCAGAAACTTTTCGAATAAAAGACGAACGCTTTACCATTTCCGTCAGTGTCCCCCCCCTCCCAACAATCCAACCTATTGTCAAAGGAATTATGCCATAACTCCATAACGCCATAACTCCACAACGCCATAGTATTGTCATAATGTATTACAGCTTTTCACCGTTCACGCGCGAGGAGCTGTAAACAGTGTGGTGGAACTCCACAGGAATCCCAGCACTACGGTATCCTCCCTGAGACGTAGGGACTTTAAACAGGCACAGCGTTCCCACCAGGCATCCTCGATTATAGCATCTTCTCTAAGGCCTGGGAGATGCTAAACTTGCACAGACTTCACCGGGTTTCCCCGAAACTGTGACCAGGAGTCTGTCCTTATTCATGATGAGACGTAAACTTAGTCTTTAAAAACTTGATGTAGTTAGTATTATTCTTTTTTTTTTTAATTTTGGTTTTGGCTAAACCCGTATTCATGGTAATTGTTACAGACAGTGTTTATGTCTAACGGGGAGGAATAGGGTAAGTCTGACATTGTAGAAGATATCTTGAAACTCTAAAGAGATGGCATAAGGACCCAAACTCAAGTACATTATAAGTGGGACTTTGTTTCCTCGTGAATTGCTGGGTTGATTATTTCCAATACCCCAATTTAAAATGTCATAGAGGCCATAATAATTGGTTTTTGTAAGAGGCAAAAAATGACTAACGAGACTTAATCCTGCCTCGGTTGGTTGGTTGGTTGGTTGGTAACGTTCTACCCCTGGACCACCGCGCCGCCCAATCCTGCCTCGGAGCAGATTATAAACCTATGTCCAAAATGTAAAAGTGTTAAACAAAAATGTAATTTTAAGACTGTCAGCCCTATTCAAGTTAAAGCCCTGCGTTTTCTCGTAAAAACGGCTACATAGATCACGACAACAACAACAAAAACAACAACAACAGCAACAACAACAACAACAACAACAACAACAACAACAACAACAACAGTAACAACAGCAGCAAAAACAACAACATCATTACCAACAACAACAGCAACAACATCATCATCAACAACAACAACAGCAACGAGAGAAAGAAAACAACTCCAAGTCTCCCGCCCTTCACCACCACAACTGTCCTAGAGCCGACTATTGATGAGACCGTGACGGACCATGCCATGCCTGTCCCTCCAGAAAGCCTCGACCAGGGCGTCCAGCTGGGAGGCTTCCCGGTGATTAAGTGAGCTAACTGCTGCGACACGGGACGCTCGTCCCGTCGTGGACCCGCACAGCTCCCGGCCCGGCCCGCGGGAGTTGTGGCGTGAGACAATGGCCGGAGAAATACTGACCATGTTATTGTATTGTACACTGCAATACTGGTTGTGTTGGTGTTGGTGTTGGTTTTGTCAGTTTGGGAGATGCTTTGCGATACAATGGTTACGGAATGGCGTAATAACGTCACTTTGGTGAAGGCTTTTCCGACGATCGCTACCACCGTCGCTCTCTCTCTCTCTCTCTCTCTCTCTCTCTCTCTCTCTCTCTCTCTCTCTCTCTCTCTCTCTTTCTCTCTCTCTCTCTCTCTCTCTCTCTCTCTTTCTTTTTCTCTCTGTCCCTCTCTCTCCTCTCTCTCTCTCTCTCTCTCTCTCTCCCCTTCCCCTATCCCTCTCGATTTTAAACATCTCCCAGGTTCCCCTGAGGGATCCTTTACGGCAAAGAGGACCTACTGCCGCGTGCTTTATTGTCCACCCTCGCTACTGACCGCAATAATAATAGCCACTTACTCAGTTACGGCCCCGACTAAGCGTGGAGATTCTGGTGTTGGTTTTACAGCCTCGTGTCTGATTGCCTGACTGACTGCTCCAACAGCCTCTCCCTGACTCTGAGAGAGACCTTACGATAGCAGGTCCTATCTTGAAAGCGATAACGGGCAGGTAGAAGTTGAGTTGGTTAACGTCCAACATCAGCACTATATAGCTATATTGAGGACGGACACCAAGACTGACGTCTGACAATTTTATGTGCTACTACACGCGAGACAAGGCGGGGATACCATGACTGCTGTCTCAGCCGGTCACATTAAACTGATACCGACCCAACAAGTAGGGGGCGATTTTGTCAGGGCTCGAACCACGAACCTTTTGCGTCGGAGGCCGATTTTCTACCCCAGGGCCACCGCGCCCCCCAATGGGCAGGTAAGCTAAGATGCTAAGAAAAAGTTTCACAAATGACATAATCACAACATGACGTTAAATAGTGACAGTTGAAATGCAGACCAATATAGTGCACCGCTGGTTCGGGCGGTGTCGGTAGTACTAAACTAATCCTTTTCCGGGAAATTGAAACTGCCCCTTAGAGCTCTATAATAATAATTATTATTATTATTATCATAGACTTACGGAGACAATGACCAATCAGAAAATGTCCATGCCTAAAGGACGTGATTTTGTCATTCTTTATGAGTGCATGGATCGCAAAGTCTGTAATAAGTATTTACATTTTATGAATGGACATGTCACTTTCTCTTCACACCTATGAATAGTTTTTGTTTTATGCATCTTTTTATTTCGGTCCCGTCATAAAAAGTTATGCTTGCGACGACGTAAAAAAAGCGAATGTATTAAGCAAAAGACTTGAATGTTTTAAGCTTTCGTCCGTTGGTTGATTGCTCTGTTCAGATCTCTTGTCAGCTATTTCAGATTCGGACAGATATTAAATTAACGTCTAACAATATTAATACTGTAGAGACCTTAGACTAACGTCTAACAATATTAATACTGCAGAGACCTTAGACTAACGTCTAACAATATTAATACACACAGAGACAGTGCAGAGATACCTTCCGATCTGAGTTTATATCATTATACTGCCACCGACTAGCATAGAACACAATGCGCCGTAAGCACAACGGTGTGGTAAGCGTGCGACTTGTCGCAAAGAGATTCCCCTATAAATAACCTTGTCGTTAGAACTGATATGGAAATATGAAGGCTTACAACGAGTGTTGTACTTACCGCTCAGTATCTTAATCTGTTGTAAGAAAATGAGTAAGGTGGCATTCTACTTCTCTTACTACTCTTAGGGTAGAATGCACAAACCTTACGTAGCTTACGTCTCGTAAGCCTTCTTATTCTTATATTGTTACGACGAAATATAAGCTACGTCTTGTTTGTGCATTCTGCTCCTAGTGTCTATTTTACAATGTTTTGGAAGGCCTTACATCCATTGTTCAGATATTGTGGAAAGATTAATTCCCATTTAAAAAACAACGATAAAATGTGGAAATACGTTTAATTTCAACACCTAAGTCTTCTGCCATAGATCAAGTTACGAAGAAGATGTATTTTGAAGCGAATATCAGCAACAAAATGAGACCCCTCTTGTTCAATGAAATCGCTGCACGGTTTGCCAATTCACGTGATCTATGATTGTAGATATAAGGTTTCGGTAGCTTACGACTCGTCATATAAAAAGTTGCGAATAAAAAGGCTTACGAAGTGTTCTAAACTACCGCAACGTTGTTCAAAGAGACCCTAGAATTTGTCAAATTTACTAAACTATTGTAATTTTTTTTCTATAACGATTCGAGACGCTAAACGTGAAACACACCAAACAAATTTATTATAATTTACTATCGATTGGAAAGGCCCAGTTATAAGACAGATCAAGCAGATTAAAGTGAACATTATAATGCTTTAGATTCATAACGTTCTTAATAAATTAATCTCATTTTTTTTTAAATAATTATTTGTAAATATATAGCATCGTCATTATTAAAAAAAAATTAAGAGCCCCCGTTAAGTTTATTTGATAATTAAATATAAGCCAAAATTACAAAGTTAACAGAAACGAGTACGCGTTTAATGAGCATTCTTTTCTTCTGAATAGTGCACCATAGCTTCGTTCCTCTCAATTAAAAAATTATAAAATGAATGACTCATAAGGAAACGTTGGAATTTGTCCACTTATGCGCAGAAAAAATTAAAGTTCTTTCTTACTAATTTTCTTCTAAAATTATTTCTCGCCTTGAAGCAAATAAGACGTAAAACTATCTACGATTGTAATATTTTTCACTCCTACTTTCATCTAATCTTATTATTTGCTCCAAGGTTAGTTTTATTTCTGTGTAATAGTATTTTTGTAACAAGAACCATATCTATATATTTCTATCTATGAAAAATATTATTATTTGTATATAACTTGCAAATCTAACCTGCAAATCCAACCGCAAACACTTGCTTCGCTTTCCGTACGACAACGACATGCATCAATGTACCGGTGCTGGGATCAAAGATGGTTATGATAAAACGCTGTGGTTGTGGTAAGCAAAGAGAAACTTTATCAATCAACTATTTTGGAGGATAGGCCCACGGAGTAATTTCTGATTAAACAAGACGATGAAACAAAAAAACGACACCTGCTTCTCGCATAGCTGAGCACGATGGAATGGACAGAAGTTACAAATAAGAAACATTATAGCCTTGGTTAGATTTAACACGATAAAAGTAATCAAAGCAATACATTAATAAGAACAGATTTTTAAACAGCCCTTACGAGATAATTTTCGTTTCAACGTTTGCTTTTTTTTTTTTTTAATAATGACTACTACTTTCTTTCAGCGTTAATAACCTCTGCCCAGTGAGTAATATTTTTTCGAATAAAAAAAACGAGAATTAAAATCTATAAAATGTAATTGCGTTTCAAACTTCGAGATATAAACCCTTTATGTACGTTCAAACAATTACACTTTGCTGCATAGAGTATTTTCGCTGCTAACCCCAAACTTTCCCTACGACGATCCCCAAAAAACTCTAATGTGATTCGTAATACGTTCTTTTATTCTTTGTTGTATCGAGTGTTTTCCCCACTCAGCCTGCGAAGGCCCAAAAGATACTGAACAAAAATTATTACATTATAGTTACGTAATACGCCTTAAGAATATTACCTTTACTGGGTCGGGTGTTTTCCAATCCACCTTACTTTATCCTTTAAAAATAACTCAGTCAGAAGACACTGCATAAAAATTATTACATGTACTATTTTCAATATGTCCTAATACTTTGATTTTTGCTTGATTTAACCTTTCACAAGAAATATTATTTGCTTTTGGTCTATGTTTATTCGTTCCTTAACTTCCATCGTCACAAGTAATTTATATCGTGGACTGGACCTCTCAGTAATATCTGACATTTTAATATGCTGCCCTACAGAAGCAGAGTGGGGATGCTAGAACTTCTTTTTTCATTGAGTCACATCATACTGACACCAACGAACTGACCTGTGTAGTAGTGGGTGAAAAAAACGACAACTTATTGAAACTAAAACTAAAAGGTAAAAAAAAATTGGGCCTAGTAAATATAGACATTCATCATGAACACGTTAAGCGCTTACTCGCTCATGGTTATCTTAAGCATTTTTCTAATTAAGAATAAATTTAACTTTATTGTCGCGTAGATATTCGAAATACACGTTTAAATTTTTGTGATATAAATCGGTTAAAAAATGTTTTTAAAAATACAGTAATCATTGCATTTTCATGTTGATTAGTTTTTGTTTTTGTGTTAAATATAACATATTTTGTGCCCGTTAATCAAAGGCTTAGTCTATTATAAAGCCTTTTTCGGTTCGCCTTGTTCATAATACAAAAATTCACACAGTGCTCAAAGGCACCATTTAATATCTAATCTGTTTAATTCCATACGTGAACACTTCAGAGACGTTACATAATTACTCATTAGTCTGTTCTAGGGACCAAAGCTTGCAAGTTCGTTGAACTTTAGTTTGGAATGCTTCTTTCTTTTATTTGGTCAGTTTTGTTATTTTAAGAATAAGCTGGATATATAGGTTTATAAGTTGTAGTGACCCCCCCCCCCCCTTTTTTTTTTCTTAAATAAGTGCATTAGTGCAGTGGATTAACTGTTTGAAATCAGCGTTTTGCTTTTGGTCTCGGGTGTCATCAGTGAAGAAACGTTACCCCCAAACTCAAAAATAATGTCAGTAAGATTTATAGTACTGTTGCGAGTTGAGAACGAGCTAAGTTGAGTGCAAAGGTGTTGCGGGTGGATAATAAAGTCTTTACGATTAACACGACGATAACAAACTAATGACATAATTGCCCAGTAGGCATACATTTTTGTGATCACTCAATGGTTCCGTGAATGTAGGCCAGAATTGTCATTGGACGCTTTGCAAATGTCCTTACCTATTGTCTTCGTTTTCGGTATGGCCTCAGTAATCGCAATTCCTCTAATGTTTGTTTCCTGGCTCTGTCACTTGAAGGATCTGTAGCAGGAAAAGATAAGATCATCGATTTTTATTTAGATAGGCTTCTATCGATGTGATTTAGATCTACCTATATGTCTCTATTGTTAAATACAATCACATTAATATCATTTTTATAATTTTTTTATATTGATATGAATAAAATGTATAATCCGGATCATTGTTATTCATATTATTAAGATAATTATAATGCTGTTATAGGCCATAATAATTTTTAAAGAATTGTGCCTTTCTGTGATTAATAGGTGTATGTGAATATTTGTTTTCCTTTCTTGTGCCTACCTCGAATTATTTTATTTTTTTAGTTGCCTATTGACTCACAGTCTGTTATTGGGTGCGTCATTTTTTTGTTTCAAATGTCCCCTCCAAAGAATGATAACATTTTTATTTTATCCTATCTCATATCAAGACATCTTTGTATGTAATCACCGACAATCTCAAGGTATAAATAAAATAAACAAATATTAATATCAATCATAAACCTGTGCTAGTTTTTGTCTTTATTGTGGTTTTATAAAACAAGATAAAAGGGTCTAAGAAATGAGTAATGTGAAACTGCTATGACTGTGCACTGCATAGACGTAGAAAACATTCTAGCACTAAAATATCTGAGAGTTCATAATTGATTTCGGTGAGTGAATTTAATGATCATAAATAAAAATAATTAAGAATAATCATGCTGGAAAAGAGGCACTTTAGGTTCTGTATCAAGTATAATTATTTGAATGTTAGACTCGTGTAGGAGGTTTGTGTGTGGGAGCGCCTTTGCAAAAGATACTCCACATCGGCTGTAAAATTTTTAATAACCTCGAATTCATCGCTATACTCATCCGAGCGAAACCACCCCTAAGTAAATAAACCACAATGAACATTACACACGAGAGCAAATTACAAGCCTAGGAGTGTTACAAATAAACAGCGCTAGCTCTATGAATGAATTGACTCATAAATTCACAATAAAGACATCCACTACCATTTTAAAGATATAAAAACCCACCAAAAGAAAGGAAATTCCCAAAAGCTTAATTCTTGGT
>RQTK01000388.1:314919-329699 GCA_003991915.1 Elysia chlorotica
CCCCCCCCCCTCTCCCCCCGCCACACACACACACGCACACACACACACAAACGCTTTCCTCGTTTAAAAGGTGTCCGTATATATTTGTTTTTACCCAAAATATTTAATTTCTCATCCTAAAATTTTCTCGGCCTTTTCAAGTTTGTAAAATTATAGGACACTCCTATCCAAACGATTAGTCTAGTGCTCCACATTTATGTTCCATGAGTCCATTTCGCGTCTTTGGTCATTTCAAGCCTTTATTGGTTCTTTTTGCTTTAGAATCGTTTGATCAGTAAAATCTGTGATCTGTAATTACAGGTCTCAGAGGTAGAGAGGGTGGGCAATGTCTCTTACAGCAATCTGCGTTGTTGGGGTGTTTTTTTTTAATGACAAATTTGGGTAGCTCATAGCTTGAGTCATCATCCTCTGTGAATGAACGTAACTTTTTTTTTCTTCCCTTTTTTCCCCTTTTTTTAATTGAAGGTCTCTCTCAAGATATAAGAAAAGTGAGGAAGGAGATGTGGAATTGGTGGCGGGGGGAGAAAAAGAGGGAGGGCAGAAATCCTTGTCTGTGATGTGGTCACAGAGAGAAAATCAAAGAGATCCAAAGACAAAGGATCTAGGGTGAAGGATAGGTCAGGGTAGGTGTCCGGTAATCGAGAGGAGAGAAAGAGGGAGAGTGAGAGAAAGACAGAGAGAGAGAGGAAAAGATGCAGAGAGAAACATATAGAAAGATAAAGCTATAGAGATCGACATAACATGAGGGAGGGATAGGGAAAGAAAGACAAAGTGAGAAAGACAGAAGTAGAGAGAGGGGTAGAGAGTGAGAGAGATGGAGAAAGATAGAGAAACACAGACAGAGAGAGACAGAAAGAAAGAGAAAAAATAGACGAAGAGAGAGAAAGAGAGACAGCGACAGAGAAATGGTCTCTCTCTCTCTCTCTGAGAGAGAGAGAGAGAGAGAGAGAGAGAGAGAGAGAAGAGAGAGAGAGAGAGAAGAGAGAGAGAGAGAGAGAGAGAGAGAGAGAGAGGGTTGATTAGGGTGGACACAAGATCTACCTACTAACTGTAGGGCCGTCGTTGAAGACAATCATCCCTGTTGGAGTGTGTAATTATCCCAGCACCCCTGGTCTGGACGTCATCGCCCTACCAGGTCCTGGGCAGTGACTGGCGTTCCCACCGCCAGTAATTAAGTGATGTACTCAAGCGCGCTATCGCACAACCACCACGCGGGAGAGGGAAAAAAGGGGGAGGGGAGCAAATGGGGGAATAAGGCACTGCCTCAGATATTGCGTTTGTGTGACACATATGCCGGGGAGGGAACGGGGAAGGTAAAAAAAAAAGTTCACAGGATTAAATATAAAAAAAATTATTTAGATAGATGGATATATAGATAGATAGATAGATAGATAGATAGATAGATAGATAGATAGATAGATAGATAGATAGATAGATAGATAGATAGATAATATAGAGAAAAAGAAACTGGTTGAAAGTTATAAAAAATATGTTTTATGACCAGAACTTAACCTACGGATTTTTCCAAATTTATTTTAAAAAATATGAACAGACAAAAAACAAAAACGAACAAACAAACAATGAGAACAGGTTGGAAGTTATATGAAATCAATATTGTGGCTTTAATTCGGTCGGAGTTATTCCATAATCATGTTTATCATACTTGTTTTCGAAATCTTTAAACTCCAGGTAAGAATACAGACTAAAAATCGTTCTAGATAAGGGTTTCGCAGTAATATTATTTTAAATTTCAAAAACAGGAACATGAAGAGTAAATAGAAATGGAGTGAGTTGTATACAAAAACAATGAACAGAAAAGACAAACAACGATATCAAAAAGCAGCCTAGATTAAAGGTGTTTTTTTTTCTTCTTTTAACCTCATTATATATCTTCCGTTTCGTGTGGGTACAACACTTTACAGAGAAATTCACTTTATTATTGCATAATAAGGCAACACACGACGCCAATACCCAAGAACTTAGGAAGTATTTTGTTACCATCGATGCATCCTTTATTGCAAATCAAACTACATTTCGAAATAGAAAAGCCATGTATCCGCCCACACTATCCCGATAACCGCAATACTATTATCATGATCCAAACGGTATTGCTCAACAGAACAAACACGCCCAAATTACAATCATGGGCATAAAGTTTCGATTAGGCTCAAACGCAGAATACTTCCATATATGGTCATGGTCATACCGTATCCTCTTTATTCCAGTAGAGTGGGCCCTAATTACTGGACACACTGTGCCCTTGCCAGCCCAGACCTAAGGTACTAACTGAAGACTCATCATTCTGGCCTACGTCAGGGATTGGGCTAGAAGCCAGCCTTCGAAGTAGTAATTATACCTTACCTTCTCTTTTTGGTTCTTTTTTCCCTTTTCTAATCTTCATGGATTTCATTCATTGAAGGACCCCACCCCAATTGTCTTTGATTGTGAGAAATGCTTTTTTTTCCTGCATGTGTTAATATTGAACATTTTTAACACAATATCTAACAGTCTAATTCTCTATCTATCTATCTATCTATCTATCTATCTATCTATCTATCTATCTATCTATCTATCTATCTATCTATATCTATCTATCTATCTATCTATCTATCTATCTATCTATCTATCCAGGCTTTCTATTTATCTGTTTATATCTGTCAAAAGAACTATTACAACAAGAACAGATGACAACATCGAGGAGCTACGAGGGTGTTTTGCATGCACGGATTGGACTGTCTTTAAAAATACATGCGGATCTTTAACTGAACTAAATGAACATATAACAGCATAAATAAAATTTTGTGATAAAAATGTTTGAACGCAAAAATCGAAAATATGTTATCCAAATAATAAACATTGGAAAAACAAGGATGTAAAAGAAACAATAGCCAAAAAAAGAAAAATATTCCTTTCTGATAACCAGGAAGAATTAAGACTGATTCAAAAAGAGCTCAGAAACAAAATTCGGAAATGCAAACAAAATTATAAAGAAAAGTTAGAGAACCATTTTCGACATAACGACAGTAGAGCAACTTGGGATTGTATAAAAAAAATGGCAGGATTAAGTAACAACAAAAAACAGTTATGTATTGACGAAGATGTGAACGATTATGCAAATAAGTTGAATAATTTTTACGCTAGGTTTGATAACCATGATTTTACGCTAGTTTTGATAACTATGATTTTACTAATGATATAGAACAACGTATGGAAGAGTTAAGGAAAGGGTCAGAGTCTCATGGGGAGTATGTTGTGAGTGAGCATGATGTTGCTTCAGTTTTTAAGAATGTGAAAGAAAGAAAATCAGGCGGGCCGGATGGTTTGAAAGGTTGGGTTTTTAAATATTGTTCTGAGCAGCTCAGCTCAATGTACACATTTTGTTTAACTGGTCTATACGTGAACACTTCTTACCACCTATTTTAAAAACATCTGAAATTATTCCTGTGCCAAAAAAATCTACGATTAAAGAATTAAATGATCTTAGACCGGTTGCCTTAACCTCTGTGGTCACCAAATGTTTAGAAAAGATTATTGTTAAGGAGCTTAAGAAGTGCTTTTCTGCTTTTCAAGATCCCATGCAGTTTGCCTATAGAGAGAAAAGAAGTGTTGAAGATGCAATACTTGTATTTCTACACAAGGTTTACAAGCATCTTGATGTTCCTAGGAATTATTGTAGAATATTGTTTATAGATTTTTCGTCAGCTTTTAATACAATGCAACCACACCTGGTGATATCCAAATTGCAAAAAATTAATTTGAACATAAATCTGATTGCTTGGATCATTAACTTTCTAACATCAAGGCCTCAATTTGTAAAGTTAAACAACATTCAAAAAGAGAATTGTTCCTATACTGTTCTTTCAGATACTATTTCCACTAGCACTGGAGCTCCTCAGGGAGCTGTTTTATCACCTGTATTATTTACCATATACACTAATGATTGTGCAATTACTAACCAACATGATTCTCATTTATTGAAATTTGCTGATGACACATCAATTTTAGGATTAATAAGAGAAGAAGAAGAAGCAAACTACAGAGAGACAATCCGTTGGATTGTCAGTTGGTGTGAAGATCATTACCTGCTTTTAAATGTCAATAAAACTAAAGAGATGATTATCGATTTCAGGAAAAATAAATCACCAATGTCCCCCCTCTTTATAAATGGCGAGGAGGTTGAACAAGTTGACACTTACAAGTATCTTGGTGTCACTCTAGACAATAAATTAAATTGGAACCCTCATATCATTGCTCTTTTGAAACGGTTAAATACTCGCCTCTACCTTTTAAGGAAACTCAATTCATTTCATGTCGATAAGAAATTAATGTGTCTTTTTTATAAATCAGTCATTGAGAGTGTGATCTGTTTCGCTCTGGTCTGTTGGGGTGGAAATGCAAATGCATCAAAAACATACAAACTAGACAAAATAATCTCCAAATGTATTAAAGTTTGTAAACCCATAGAATATTTCCCCCGTGTAGATATGCTATACTTATGTAAATGTCAAATTAAGATTGTTTCAATTTTAAAAGATAAAAACCATCCTCTTTATAGCCAATTAAGTTTTTCCGAGCGCTCAGGGAGGCCAAGAGCCTTGCAATGTAGACTTGAAAGATACAAAAATTCGTTTCTGCCTAGAGCACTTAAACTTTTGTAAAAAAAAAAAATTGTAATACAATTTTCTATTTCAGACCAGTATGTTATGCAAGCTACTATTATTCTTTAAATAATAATACTGATAATAATTGTTATTATGACTATTGTTATTGTTGTTATTATTATTATTATTATTATTATTATTATTATTATTATTATTATTATTATTATAACATATTTATCTATCTATAATTATTGGTTTATGTACAAAAGCAAATTTTAAAGCCAAAACCATAATTTTGTTACTAATTATTCTCAAATTTAAAGCGTGACATGTCACATCAGACATGTATGTAGAAGATATTTATTCTTTTTCCCATTAACTAAAAATCAACTGTCACAAACTTCTAGAAAATGTGTTGACTCTAATTGTTAAACAGTTTAAACTTTTTGATAACCCAAAGTAGATGTTCTAGGTCTATGTAAGGAAAGAAATAAGTGTCTGGTGTGACACCACCTTCTACATTACGTCAGAGAGTTTAAAACACAATTACAAAAAAGCTGAAAATTGATTATTTTTTACGATTTCTTTACAGTAATTTAGTAATAAACCTAAAAAATTGAGGGATAAAAATGTTAGCACTTTTTTTCATTTTAAGAAAGTGAGAATTTGGCGTAACTTATAACTTAAGACACACGTCAGGTCTAAGAAAAAGTCACACATTGAAATTAATGCAACCTTACACAACAATGGAAACATTTTTATGAATGTATTAAAAGACAATATAAACAAAGGCAACCTTCTCTAATTACTCAAAGAAATTAAATGATTTAGTTTGTAATAATATGCACGCGTTGCATTTTGTCAGATTGTTTATAAAGTTTAATGTTGTACTGTATTTTTTAGGTCTTAATTAGTAGGCCTAATTAATTGTATTAAATTAAAACAGCTGTTCATCTCATGACCAAATGCTGTCAATTGAGTTGAGTTGAGTTGGTCTAACGTCCAACACCAGCACTATATACTATATTGTGGACGGGCCCCAAGACTGACGTCTGACAATTTTATTATCTGCCACACACGAGACAAGGCGGGGATACCATGACTCCTGCCTCAGCCGGTCTCACTAAACTGACACCGACCCAACCAGTAGGGAGCGCAATCACCAGGACTCGAACTCGGACCTTTTGCGTCGGAAGCCGATGTTCTACCCCAGGGCCACCGCGCCCCCCACCAAATGCTGTCAGAAATTGACTCTTCAGGATATAAGCTATTGATAAAAACAATCCCGATTGAAAAAGCTTGAATGTTCAATTACTTTATGGCTCCCGAAAATTACCTGTTCAAGAAAGGCACACTTTGACCTGATCTAAGACTTCGTGTCAGTATAATGTGACCGTCTGAGACAGGAGTCCAGGTCTCCTCGCCCTGTCTCGTCTGGGGCAGCACATAAACTTATCAGACGTCAATCTCGGAGCTTGTCCACAATATAGCCAATATCGTGCTGAAGTTGGACGTTAAACCAGCTCAAACCTAACAATTACTTTACCGCAAGATTGCACTGTCCATTAAAAATACAGCTCTAGTTAGACAAGACTGTGTCATGATCTGATAGAGTGATAGTGCCCTGGCGTTTTTATTGTTTTTGTAACCGTGTTCCGCATTCTTCCAGGAATGTACGGCTCAACTGATAAACGCAGGAGAAGGAAACAAGCTCCGTTCTCCTGCACCTAACCCCTGGGCGATCTAGAATTCTAATTATAATCGATGTGATTATTCTCACCCCGAGGTGCGGATAACCGAGTTTAGTAAATCTCAGCCCTGAGGGTGAGAATAGTGAAAGCCATAGATTTATAAATAGCATTTATAAATCTATGGTGAAAGCCTTTTAAAATTTTCTTGTCACCTCCCTTCTCAATTATACGCCTTTAGACTGTATTGCAATGATATGTTTATTTCTTTTCTTCGATAGGGCATATAGTATCTCTGGTATATATCTAGATCTATCTTGAAAATTGTATCATTCCCCCTGTTATTTTCTCTCTCATTCAATTTTCTCTACCCCACCACCCCCGAACCTAGATCAAAACTTCTAGTGGTGATTTAAACTAGATTAAGGTTAAAGATTTAGATCTAAACATTAGATCTTTGAATCTTGACCTATAACCTAGATCTATACCTAGCCTATTTTTCATTCTCATAATCATAGTTAGTTATTCTCACCCCGGAGTTGAAAATAACTGCAGCCAATTATAATACTAAAAAAATAATTTATCTCTCTGCCCCCCTTCAACCACAAACCCCCACCGTTTCTCTTTCTTTTCTACACACACACACACACACACACACACACACACACACACACACAGAAACACTAATACGCAAAGACACTGCACACTGCAGTGTGAACAGAATTGGAAGAATTCATGTATTGCTTTCTCTCCCCCTCTTCCTATCTCTCTATCTCTCCCCCTCCCCTCTCTCTCTCTCTCTCTCTCTCTCTCTCTCTCTATCCACCCCCACACAATCTAACACTCACACTGGCACTCTAAACTATGTACAAAATCTGAAGAATCCTGATATCGCTCTGGTATTGCACTGCCAGAAATTCCCGTATGGAACCCCGCCTACTCCCACCCCCGCACCGTCACAGATTGCGCGGTATTTACTCAGGGTGATAACCCACCAGGCACGGGACGGAACAAACACTTTTTCCCGCCATTCTTCTTCTTGTTGACTTTAACGATCTATCACCCCCATCCTTTTTCCGCAAACACTGCACCGGTACCCCCACAAAGCGCCACAAAGCTACAGTTGTGGGTGGTTTTTACCGGCTTCCATTTGGCTCACAGTGAAATGCTGAAAGAGCCACCCCCATTTTTTACACTGCAAACATTCTTGAATGAGATTAAGTGGGTATGAACAACAACAACGGGGAAACAAATTCCCCACATAGCGGATTAACCGTATTGATTTGGTTGAGAGGAAAACTACTCTAAACTGACTCATAATTGAGTCCTCAATTCTCACTTCGCATGAGCTCTCCGGGGAAACCCATCGGTGAATAATTCTGCGTCCTTAAAGATGATAAGAGGTCTTGCGACATGCGATCCCCAGGATACCGGACAACGTAATTACGGCATCACACCCCTAAGACATGGGGTTTTCCTGGTCTCTAATTGGCTACCAAAAGTATAGGGTAGAACTATGATTGGACGTCGGTACAGATGTTGTTGTTGGTGTTGTTGAGTTTGTTTAACGTCCAACACTAGCACTATACAGGCTATATTTTGGAAATGCCCCAAGACGGGCGTCTGACAATTCTATGTGCTGCCACACACGAGACAGCGCGGGGATACCATGACTCCTGTCTCAGCCGATCACATTAAACTGACACCAACCCAACCAATACGAAGCGCAATCGCCAGGGTTCGAACCCGCACCTTTTGAGTAGGAAGCCGATGTTCTACCCCAACTGCGTTGTTGCAGAGGCTCTTTTTACCGTCTTCATTTTTGTGGACCCGTAATCGCAAGTTCTTTAAATTATTTTTTTTTAATGTAGTACGTTGGAGGTCCCAGTGATTGCGGGGGGCTATACCGTGTGAGGAATCACGTAGATAAAAATGTCGGCCCGGACAATACAAGCCGGATTAAGGAAGCGTTCGGAGGTGACGGCCAGTTGTCAACTTGGCTCCCCTGGACCCGTCTTGATCTGGGGAAAGAGAGGAGGGAGGGGCACTAATAGCTAATCATTAAGCGAGACCTGAGAGAGCTTAGAGTGTAAGTGAGCCACCGTGTTAGGGCCTAGTGATTAGGACAAAAGGCTTAAGTTGCTTGTCGTTCACACCCTGTTGTCTGGAACAAGAGTCGCGCGGACATCAAAGAATACAGGCTTAAACAGCAGGGCGGGGCCTGGTACATGTAATTATTTCAAAGCCTCTGGTTGTATCTCTAGAGGCCTTGAGTTATAGGGCCCCAGAGCAAAATGATGACGATATGATTGTAAAGGAATCTGTATAGGCGTCCGGGAGCGCACTGGCTCAAGTGGTAGAGCGTTAGTCTCCAGATCTGAAGGTCGCGGTGCGAATCCCACAATCGGCAGATTTATTTGTCTGATTTCGTCCCCTGTAACTGGTTGGGTATGTGTCACTATAATGTGACCGACTGAGACAGGAGTAAGGGCCTCGTGTGTGGCAACACATAAAACTGTCAGACGTCAGTCTTGGAGCCCGTCCACAATATAGCCTAAATAATGCGGACATTAAACGTTAAACCAACCCAACTCAATGCGGGAGGCGCGGTAGCCCTGGGATAGAATATTGGCTTCAGGCTTAGGAGGCCCGTGGTTCGAACCCGGTTGGATCGGTGTCAGTTTAATGTGATCTGCTAAGACAAGAGCCATGTAATCCCCGCAATTTCTCTGTGTGGCAGCACGTAAATTTGTCAGACATTAGACTTACGGCACGCCCACAACATAGCGTAAATCTTGCTGACATTGGGCGCTAAGCAACAATCAACACACAAAAGAACAAAAAAATCACCGGCGTCTAATCATAGCTCTATCTGATGAAGCCATTAAATGCGAAACGTTTGACATGTATTTTTCTATCTCTAGTTAGTGTTTGATTTATTGTATCCCTCAGTTGCTAAGTTGTGCGTATTCCTCTCTTTATTACTCTATCCAAAGAGAGATTGCTAAGGTCTCGTTAACGTAATGCGTTTTACTCATGTAGATCATAAGACCTGTTTTGGATCTCCGTTCCACTGTCGCAGTATCTATGCCGGCTTCGTTAAGTATTACCAGAGCTAGCGGATATTACTGAGTCAAGTTACACGGCGATCAAAGCTGGACACATTAATTGGAGGGTGTGCGCTGCACAGGTTGTGGGTTTCAGGCGCTAGAACCTTCCTCAGGGTACCTGGTCGTTGGAAGGTTCTTCTTTCCCGTGGCTATAGGGATGGGCTGCTCAGAGAGATGGATAGATAGAGAGAGAGAGAGAGAGACAGAGAGTAAGATAGATAGAGAGCCAAGGAAAACGAGAGAAAGATAGAAGGAGGAGAGAGTTGATGTTGAGTTAGTTTAAAAGATGAATAAGAAGATGAGTAGATAGATAGATAGATAGATAGATAGATAGATAGATAGATAGATAGATAGATAGATAGATAGATAGATAGATAGATAGATAGATAGATAGATAGATAGATAGATATAGAAAATATGGGATTGTTCCAAGAGGGACCGCAGTTCTTACCACGCCTATTCTTTGATCTGGGGGTTGGGGGTGGTGGGGATGGGGTGGGGTGGAGGGAGGGGAATTGGCGCTAGTGGTAGGGCTTTGGTCAAGTAATTGGAAAGTCCACGGTTCGAAACCCACGATCGGCAAATATGTTTGTCGCATTTCGTCACCTACTAAGTGGGTAGGTGTCAGTACAATGTGACTTGCTGAGACCTGAGAGGAGGTATCTTAACACTGCCTCTGTGTGGCAGCACATATTAATCTGAGGGTCCGCAACATAATGACTTTAATATTGCTGTCGTTGGCCGTCATGCAGCAACCCAACTCTTAGTTTTTGTCGGATGTTAGTCAGAAAACCCAACCACGATATAGCCTATATAATGATGACATAGGACATTAAGCAACCAATTCAACTCAACTCTTTGATAGGGTGAAAACGAAGTTTTCTCCTAGATTAAAGTCGACTTCTGGTCTTGAGAAACTGTATGCGGCGGCGTAATCTCAGAGTGGGATACTTGAAATTTGACTAGTCATACTACATAATAAGAACGACACCGACCAAATCAGCTGAGAAAAAGGGGCACGAACTGGCCCGAGTGGTAGAGAGTTGGTCTTTAGATCAGGAGGTCGGCGGATCTAAACCCACGATCGGCAGATTTTTTTGTCCCCTGTAACTGATTGGGTCGGTGTCAGTATAATGTGACCGGCTGAGACAGGAGTCATGGTATTTCCGTCCTTTCTTGAGTGTGGCAGCATATTAAATTGTCAGACGTTAGTCTTGGGGCCCGTCGCCCTATAGTATCCTCCAGGAGAATCGAGGAGACTTTAAACCCTATAGACAACAGCTGAGAAAAACTCGGCCGCCAGAGCGGGGCTTGAACCCGGACCTCCCTCATTGGAAGCCGATACATTGTACTTCTAATACATGTACCAGTGCTACCTTGCCCCCCAACGCCCTTGTGTGATTTCCTTGTAATAGAAAAACTCAAATGATGACGATAATTAGTGGCAAGTGTCAAGACTAACGTCCAACAATTTTGTACGCTGCTACACACCAGACAGTGCGGGAACACAACTCCTGCTTCAGCCAGCCAAACAATTTTGCCCAATCGGTAGTTTCGACCCGTGGACTTCCCGACTGGGTAACCAATGTTCTACCCTTTGACAACTGCGCCACCAAAAAGACTCTCTGAGTGAAACTGTGCAGACTTCATACACTGAACCAACTACAGAGAAATTGGGAGAAGCAAGATCGTCGATGTATGTTCCAGACCTGACAATTGAGGAAGGAAGTGGTCGAATGTATTTAATCAAAGACGTTTCAAAGCATAGTCTCTCCATATAGACTGAGTCATGTTTCCCTACCACCAGCAGGAGACAAGACAGAGGGGTAGGTGATAGACAGACAGACACAGAAAGCAAGGCGTAACCGACAAACCGGTAACTGGCCCATGTACAGTGTGTAATGACAGGGTGTCGCCAACCTACCGGTCAATGACAACTACAGTACGTCCTCTCACTCAATGTCAGACAGAGCCGCCATGTTGAGAGAGAGAGAGAGAGAGAGAGAGATAGATAGAGGGAGAGAGAGAAAGCGAGAGATTGAGAGAAAGAGAGAGAGAGACAGACAAAGAATGAGAGTTGGACAAATACAGAGAAATACAGACAGACAGAAAGACAGAGATGAAGTGAGTGTGATGTAGGTCCGTCACCTAATTAAAACATGCAGCTACACCCACCACCCACAAACTAAAATGTTGACGCCTTTTTTCTCTGGGGACACCCATCACATCAACTTGATTTGACTCCCCGGGAAGTTGAGAGAATCGAGCTCACTCGCCATGAAGAAAAGCCCCCATGGTGGTCTACTTGGCCGATCACTGTGGTAAAACACGGGGAGATAACAATATGGGATTGTTCCAAGAGGGACCGCAGTTCTTACCACGCCCATTCTTTGATCTGGGGGTTGGGGTGGTGGGGATGGGGTGAGGTGGGGGGAGGGGATTGGCGCTAGTGGTAGGGCGTCGGTCAAGTAATTGGAAAGTCCACGGTTCGAAACCCACGATCGGCAAATTTGTTTGTCGCATTTCGTCCCTCACTGGGTGGGTAGGTGTCAATAATAATCTGACCGACTAAGACTGATTCTGTGTGGCAGCGCATATTAGGCTGGGGACTCGCCCACATTATAACTGTAATATTGCTGTTGTTTGACGTTATGCAACATCTCAAATCCTATTTTTTGCCAGATGTTAGTCTGAGAGCCCAACTACGATATAGCGTATATAATGATGACATAGGACATTAAGCAACCAATTCAACTCAACTCTTTGATAGGGGGAAAACGAAGTTTTCTCCTAGATTAAAGTCGACTTCTGGTCTTGAGAAACTGTATGCGGCGACGTAATCGCAGTGCTGGATAGTTGTAACTTGAGTGGTCATGCTACATAATAATAATGACACCGACCAAACCAGCTGAGAAAAAGGGGCAAGAACTGGCCCGAGTGATAGAGCGTTGGTCTTCAGATCAGGAGCTCGGCGGATCTAAACCCACGATCGGCAGATTTTTTTGTCCCCTGTAACTGGTTGGGTCGGTGTCAGTATAATGTGACCGGCTGAGACAGGAGTCATGGTATCCCCGTCCTGTCTCGTGTGTGGCAGCACATAAAATTGTCAGACGTCAGTCTTGGGGCCCGTCGCCGTATATGATCCTCCAGGGGAACCTAGGAGACGTTAAACCCCATAGAACAGTTGAGAAAAACTCGGCCGCCAGAGCGGGGCTTGAACCCGGACCTCCCTCATTGGAAGCCGATACATTGTACTTCTAATACATGTACCAGTGCTACCTTGCCCCCCAACGCCCTTGTGTGATTTCCTTGTAATAGAAAAACTCAAATGATGACGATAATTAGTGGCAAGTGTCAAGACTAACGTCCAACAATTTTGTACGCTGCTACACACCAGACAGTGCGGGAACACAACTCCTGCTTCAGCCAGCCAAACAATTTTGCCCAATCGGTAGTTTCGACCCTTGGACTTCCCGACTGGATAACCAATGTTCTACCCTTAGACAACTGCGCCACCAAAAAGACTCTCTTAATGAAACTGTGCAATTTTATAAACTGGGCCAACAATAGAGAAATTGGGAGAAGCATGATCATCGATGTATGTTCCAGACCTGACATTTGAGGAAGGAAGTGGAAGAATTCATTTAATATTTGTATTAATCAAAGACGTTTAAAAGCATAGTCTCTCCATATAGACTGAGTCATGTTTCTCTAACACCAGCAGGAGACAAGACAGAGGGGTAGGTGATAGACAGACACAGAAAGCAAGGCGTCACCGACAAACCGGTAACTGGTCCATGTTCAGTGTGTAATGACAGGGTGTCGCCAACCTACCGGTCAATGACAACTACAGTACTCCTCTCGCTCAATGTCAGACAGAGCCGCCATGTTGGATGGTCGTATAGGCTGAATGTGGCCACCGTTGACTGAAGAGCGGGGCTGGATACAAGTAAACAAGTGAGGTAATAGTTAAGTGCCTCGACTAAGTGACTAGATCCACCCTGCTTTCCCTCCTTTTTTTTAATACATGTACTACAAAACAAAAAATGGGGAGATGTAAGAAACGAGGGACAGAGCTTGAAACAAGCAAACAAGGGAGATAATGCTCTGTCCAGTTACTATGTCTACCCTTCTCCAATCCTCCCCAACCCCCCCCCCCCCCCCCCCACACACACACACAGGCGCGCACACCAAAAGATATAAGAATCAAAATTGAGGGAGGTGGAGCTTGAAAGTAAAACAATCAAACTAGTTAGATAATGGTGTTTATTGTCTAGATATACCCCTTCCCACCCCCCACCCCCTTTTTTTATTTCTTTTTTTTTAAACTACAAAACAAGAAATTGAAAGACGTAAGGAACGAAATTAGGTAAGGACGGGGCTTAAAACAAGCAAATAGGCGAGTTAATGCTGCATGGTCACTTGGTTTACCCATCTCTCTCTCTCTCTCTCTCTCTCTCTCTCTCTCTCTCTCTCTCTCTCTCTCTCTCTCTCTCTTTCTATCTCATTTTGTTTGTGTCGCTTACAGATAAGAAAAAAAAGAAATAGAAAAAGTTAAAGAAGGAAATTAGGGTGGTACTCGTAATGGCACATGCTTGCCTGCCCTGCCTTTTGTTTCATGAGGTAAGAGGTTCTTTTGAGTTCTCGTCATCAAAGGAACATCAAAAGCACAACGCTGTCCTGTTTTTTTCTGGAACCGAGTAACGTTGTAGGAAAGAACTGGTGTCCTTGATTTTTGACAGTCCTCATTGAGACGTCCTGTTTCCTTTGAGGATTCTGAATCTAAGATTTAAAACAAAAACAGCTGTTTTCTCGGGTTGATGTTTGTGTGTTCGTTTGTTTGTTTGTTTATTTGTTTTCTTCTGTTTTATACCATGGTACGTTATGCAGAAAGACATAGGTTAAAAAGGTTAAATAATTATAGACGACTTATAAAATTAAATAAATTACAAAAACAAAAAACAACAACAACAACAACAACAACAACAACAACAATAACAACGGAAAAACACAACAAGATTTTAAAACGTTCAAAAAGAAATGATAGTGAAGTTTTAATGTAATAGACAACCTGTTTGTAGAATTGTTTTTACTTCCAGCAGTTTGGGTGAGTAAGTGTGAAGAGTGAACAATTTTACCCACGATGTTTTGAAGACAGGTAAAACACGCTTTCAGCGGTGACTCCTTTTATTTCTGAGATTAGTAGCTGTTTGAAACAAGATGGACACCTCAACAAATTGACTTAAGGTTTTGGAGCTAGCTTGATATTTTTAAATAATAATTATGATTTTAATAATAATAATAATGATGATGATGATGATGATGATGATGATGATGATGATGATGATGATGATGATGATGATGATGATGATGATGATGAT
>RQTK01000388.1:330102-342602 GCA_003991915.1 Elysia chlorotica
TAATAATAATAATAATAATAATAATAATAATAATAATAATAATAATAATAATAATAATAATAATAATATAGACTTGATAGAGCGCCATATACAATTAAAAACAGCTATTACAAAATTAGATTTCCCACACAATCCCTTACTCCATGCACGTGGAAAAACAACGTAAGCATATCCATATATGGCAACCAGTGACCCCTATAACAGGTTTTAACTATGGGCGAAACAATGTAAAGACGACAGAGGCCCAGCTCGGCGAATGACGTGAGAGCTAAGAAGTGTGAGTGGCTACAGAGTTTGTCTACTGCTCATCAAGTGGAGTGAGCCAGTACTAAAAAGACTCCGGATAACAGAGGCCTTACGATACAATGGCCCAGAACGAAACGAAGACAACTGGACTTGTAAGGACTTTGCTACAGTCTCAAATAATAAATTGAAGGCTTGCGATAACAGGACTTACAAGGCGATAGGTAAGTGAATCTATATTGGCGTCAACAAGTTTTTTGGGGTCTTACGGTATGACGGCGTTTAGCGAATATGAAAATGATACACTAATAATAATATTATGCACCTGCATTCAATCATAGATCTATCCTAGACTCTTGGGGCCAAATGTGCGTTGTTGTTGTTGTTGTTATCCTTTTTAGTTGTTTATATCGCAAGGCATATTCTATTTTTAGGCAGTAGCTCTTGAAGTGACACTTTCAGTCTCGAGACAGGAGCGTGATCTCGTAACATGGGAAGTAATATATGTAATAGAATTACTTAAGATTTAGATAGGAAGGGAAGAGAGGAGGAGAAAGAAATAGGGTGTGGAGAGAGAGAGAGAGAGAGAGAGAGAGAGAGAGAGAGAGAGAGAGAGAGAATTTGCCAAGTGCACCTACATTATAATTATATAAACAAGATTTGCGTTTCTGGAAGCATTATTTATAGCTTGTTGTAAAAAGCGTTTTACTACAATTCCCACGGCATAATTAAGTACAGCATAATTATTATGATTAAAAAAAAAACTTCAAGACGCAAAAGGTCCCGAGTTCGAACCCTGGCTGTTGCAATCCCTACTGGTTGGGTCGGTGTCAGTATAATGTGACCGGCTGAGACAGGAGTCATGGTATCCCCACCCTGTCTCGTGTGTGGCAGCACATAAAATTGTCAGACGTCCGTCTTGGGGCCCGTCCACGATATAGCCTATAAGTTGCTGACGTTGGACGTTAAAACCCAACCAACCAAACCAAACCAAACATGACATTGTATCGAGGCTTCCAAAAATAGGAGCAAAATCACTGAAGTAGACAAAAATGTGTATTTAGAGTCCAAGTGAACTATACCATTAAGATAGTATGAACAGTTGGATCATTTTCTGAGATGTCCCAGTTATGTACGCTTACATCTTATCTCATTGTTGCAGTGTAGGCTGAGTGGGCAGAAGAAAAACATATATATCCGAGTATCAATCTAAACTAACCATTGTGATAATTTATTGGATATAGATCACTATTACCCTTATTACGCTAAAGAGAGTTCGCTCTGATCCTATTAGTGACTTGGCCTGTTCTTATGAAGGCCTTGCATTGTATGAAGGAGCAGAAATTGTGTGCGGGAAAGCGTTGTTTTTAAGTTATTTTGGATCCCTATTGGTAGAATCGCTATATAAGTTAGTAAGTACAGCGCATTGCTAAACTTAGGGTCTATCTGAACATAGATATGTGAGTAAGAAGGCTTAAGACGAGTTGTAAGCTATTATTACTAGGTTGTACTTATGACACAATGTTTAAATATAAATCCTGATGTCCATGTTTATTCTCTTTACTGCTGCGCATGAAGTTGTCAGATGTTAGTCTTAGGGCCAATCCGCGATATAGACTTGTATGTTGTTGATTTTTTTTTTTATCATAGATGTAAAGAAACCGACCAAAAACATGAGCAACAAACTTTATCTAAACTTCCTTTAAACTATAATAGCATAGTTGAGTTCAATTGGTTCCTTAAACCTCTATTCATACAGTTCACTGGAATCGATCTGCGTAGGGGGGCGCGGTGGCCCAGGGGTAGAACATCGGCTTCCGACGCAAAAGGTCCCGAGTTCGAATCCTGGCTGTTGCAATCCCTACTGGTTGGGTCGGTGTCAGTATAATGTGACCGGCTGAGACAGGAGTCATGGTATCCCCACCCTGTCTCGTGTGTGGCAGCACATAAAATTGTCAGACGTCCGTCTTGGGGCCCGTCCACGATATAGCCTATAAGTTGCTGACGTTGGACGTTAAAACCCAACCAACCAACCAAACCAACTATGTAGCCTGAATTTCTACTAAACTATAATAGCATAGTTGAGTTCAATTGGTTCCTTAAAGTCCAACGTCAGTACTATATAGGCTATATTGTGGACGTGTCTCGAGACTGACGTCTGACAATTTGATGTGCTACAGACAGGGCGGGGGAACCTGAACTTCTATCTCAGCCGGTATAATGTCACAGAACAGATATTAAGTCGGGGTGAAAAAAATAGAATTGTTGCAGGGTAATAATATTTTTAATGGTGACCTTGGGTCAAACCGGTTAGGATGTCCTGGCCCATGTTAACACTACAGAGCCCGACTTCTCTAGAAGTTGTATAGACTGCATGCATAATATATACCCGGAGAGAGACAAATTAAAATCTTGCTTGATGGTATATGTATTAAATAAAAGTATGGTATACATAACATGTCAAAACAATAAAGGGTTATATCAGAGAGTGTCAACTGTGGAATAGTGAGTGTTAAACAGTTAGAGGTTAAACAGAAAGGGTTTCGCTTATGTAGATGGCGAAAATTAATGTGGTCGTTTCCCTCTTTAAACTGGTGGCGAATTGACTTAAGTGGTAGAGCGTTGTCCTCTAGATTGAGAGGTCCGAGGTTCGATTCCCATGATCGATAAATTTATTTGTCCGATTTCTTCCCCCGTTAGTCGGTGTCAGTATTATTGTGACTGGCTGAGATAGGAGCCATGGTACCCCCGCCATGTGTCGTGTGTGGCAGCACATAAAATTGCCAGACGCCAGTCTATAAAAGTGCTGACGTTGGACGTTAAACAAACTCAATTTAACTCCCTCTTTAAACTTAAGTAAACTTTCTGGATAAGGGGCTAACTACCTTAGTTTAAAATAACAAAATATTAATAAATCGGCCACGCGTTACGCTAGCTCCACGTATCAACAGCAGTGTGAGCTCTTTTTTGTGTACCTTCTTACTAAATCAACAGTCTCTGGTAACTATATCTATGACCTTTAGTGTTATACCATCATGCGAAATCAGTAGTTTTCTCCTAGTGACGTTAGTACAACGTCGATGTAGCTAATGAATCGTCGCAAGCATTATTCTTACAACTCTAGACTAGTCGTAAACTAGCTTACGACAGCGTTGTACTTGCGATAAGTTATGATCTAGCTGTGTAGTTATTGTACTACTCTTACAATTAGCTCAAGCAGTTTTGTTTTGTTTAGGATGGTTACATGATCTAGGGGTTTAAGGCAGTGTGGGTGTTTGGCAACAAAACGCTTGGAAATTTCCAGAATGTCAAAATAAACTAGATCTAAATCTACAGAGGTCCGAATAGGACGGACTAGTCAGGAAGTAAATGAAAAAAATAATGCTGTTTTTTTATTATTGTTTTGAAATTATACAGTGACTCTCTATTTTTATTTACTTCTATTGTCTGACTCCAACCATGCTAGAAAAAAATTGTCTATGGTTTGAGTAGTCTATTTCATTGACTTTTTTTTTTACTTCACTATTACATTGGTCAGGTGTGTGAGCATTAACTCTCTACATGCGTTACATCTCTCTCTTGTCCTCTCTCTCTCGCGCGCTCTCTCTCTACCCCTCTCTATCTATCTCTCTCTCTCTCTATCTATCTATCTATCTATCTATCTATCTATCTATCTATCTATCTATCTATCTATCTATCTATCTATCTATCTATCTATCTCTCTCTCTCTCTATCTATCTCATTCTCTCTCTCTCTCTCTCTCTCTCTCTCTCTGTCTCTCTCTCTCTCTTTCATTGTTCCTCTCTCCCTTCTCTGTAGTGTATCTTCCTTAGTCTCTCTTACTAGCTTTATCTCATAGCCACACGTTAAAGGAAAAAAAAGTTACGAGGAGGATTTTAGGAAATAGTTGAATTCGTTAGAGGAAAGAATTCGAGCATAGATCATACAGGGATTTTAAAATTTGCTTTTTATTTTTAGCACAAGTATCATAATATAATTTTGATATTTTGACAAACGTAAACGGCGCTCCTGGTTTACAAAAAAAAAAGAAAACAGAAAACGATAATTTTGTCGATACAGGATTTTATTTACTCAGGCGACAAAAGAACATTGATTACCGATTTGCAAATTTGAAACTGTGAAAACTAGATAACAGGATTGACACATCACCCGTTGAGACCAACTCTCTCTTTCCCCTCTCTCCCTTCTGTGTCGTGTTTCTTCTTTAGGTTCCCTCTACTATATTTATCTCATAGCCTAAAACAGATTAAAGGGAAACAAGTTACGAGGAGGATTTTAGGAAATAATTGAATTAGGAAGAGGAAAGAAGATAAGCATGGTACATACAGAAATTTTAAAACTCGCTTTCTATTCACAGCACAAGTATCACATTTGTACTCAATGTAAAAGTTGTTCTTCGTTTCATCAAAAGTGAAGATAAATAAATAAATAAATAAATCCAAAAACGAAAATTTGGTCGATACAGGCCTTTTTTTTACTCAGGCGACAAAATAACATTGATTACCGATTTGCAAATTTGAAACTGTGAAAACTAGATAACTTGATTGTTGAAGCATCACCCGTTGAGGGTAATAACATTTGACAAGGGCCATAAACAAATATTTAGCATGTATGTTTAGGTGTTAGTAATTTTTTGTTTATGTAGATAAGAATGGGTTGTTTGTTTTTTTAAAACCCCTAGAATAAATTGTTACTGACTAATGAATATCATAAGGGATTAAACGAGATCGTTTGATCTATTTAAACTGACTATATTGTGGATGAGTCCTAGAACTAATGTCTGAAAATTGTACGTTCTTCCACACAGGGACACTACGGGGATACCACGATTCCTGTCTCAGCTGTTCACGTTATGGCGCCTCTATAACCAGAAGTCAGACGAAAATGTACAAATCAATCTTTTACCAATCGTGAGTTTCAGACCGGCGACCTCCCCGTTGGGATACCGATGTTCTACCACCTCAGCCAGTTCGCCTTTATTCTTTTTCTGTGCAGAGTATGCTGTTTCAACGTGCCTTGCATCACTGTGGGTAAATCGGTGACAGTATAATGTGACCGGCTGAGACAGGAGTCCAAGTCTCCCCGTCCTGTCTCGTGTCCGGTAGCACATACAAGTAGTAGACATCAGTCTTGGGTCCGTTCACAGTGTAGCCTATAAAAAGATGGCGTTGGAAGATAAGCACAACATACAAACAAGTTCCTTCTGTCAAGTCATACGATGATCCAACTTTAAAGGTCTAGGGGTCTTATGTACAAAGAAAACAATCGAGAATCAAACGCCATACTTACCATGAAGATGTATATTTAGATACAATAGTCGGGCGACAAATTCAACTTTTTGCTTGTACTTGGAGTCTTAGATCTCAAAATTAGCTAGATCAGTGGAGAGACAAAAAAAGGAGGAGGGAGTGTTGGGGGCGAACCGGCTCAAATGCTAAAGCGTCTGTCTCCATACAGAACGGAAGGTCCGCGGTGTAAATCCCATAATCGGTCAAAGAATTATTTGTCCGAGTTTGCCTCCTAGTTCTACGATTGCATCGGTGTCAGTATAATCTGACCAGCTGAGACAGGTGTCCATGTCTCTCCGCCCTGACTCGTGTCTAGCAGTACGTAAAAGTGGTGGACGTCAGTCTTGCGGCCTGTTCACAGTGTAACCTATCGGAGCTGACGTTGGGCGCTAAAAAATCAACAAAAAACAAAACAAAACAATCCCTAGGTCAGCCACAATATCGTCCAGACCTCTCCACTTCCGAAAACCAAATAACTGTCAAGCCAATGTCAAAACAGACGGATGGCTCAGCTAGCGTTTATGGTTAGAAGATTGAATATTAGACACATTGCGATATATGTGCCCGTTGGGACAATTACGACGTTAGGTAATGAATTTGCGTATATATCATTCTCTTTTCTTTTAAAATGCGCAGTATAAAATAATATTCATTGTTATACTTATTTTATCTGCATCTTGCGGCCTGTTCACAGTGTAACCTATCGGAGCTGACGTTGGGCGCTAAAAAATCAACAAAAAACAAAACAAAACAATCCCTAGGTCAGCCACAATATCGTCCAGACCTCTCCACTTCCGAAAACCAAATAACTGTCAGACCAATGTCAAAACAGACGGATGGCTCAGCTAGCGTTTATGGTTAGAAGAGTAAATATTAGACACATTGCGATATCTGTGCCCGTAGGGACAAATACGACGTTAGGTAAATAATCTGCGTATACATTCATTCATTTAGGTGTCAGGTCTGGCGCAGACATCGACGATCAGGGATTTCCAAGCGTCTCTGTCTTCAGTCCGTCTGAATATTTCCAACTTAGACAGATTCTTGTTCGATGCGATTATGAATCGAGACATACTCAGCATTCGTTATTCTTTAGATGTGCGCAATATAAAATGGCATTCATTGTTAAACTTATTTTATCTGCATCGGCGCCTAATCATAGCTCTATTCTACAATTTACGAAGCAAACGTTCGATCATAAAAACCAATGCCTAAAGGTTGTGATTATGTCATTGATTAACCTCGCGTAAGTCACAAAGTCTGTAATATGAATAAAACGCTACTATACAGGCACGCTGAAAATAATATGGGTCAGAAGGCTTTTTTTCAAAAGTAGTGACTTTAAAACTGGAATGAATGACGGTGCTTGCTTTGAGATAATTATATGAAAGAATAGAAAAATGAATAACATGAAATTGTTGCATAAATAAAAAAGGATGTTGTGTAAGAGTGGGCGTTGGAAAATGGAAATACATGATGAGGTTGTGGCATGCCTTCAAGCAGATGTCTCCTGTGATGAGATTTCCACAACAGCCACCTGGTATGGACCATAGAGGAGTTACTACATAATAATAATTTTTAGTGTTTAGTGTCAGATGAATTAGGCTACAAGATTTAGATACATGTAAAAGCCAGACCTAACCGAGCGCATTTTTGAATAGTGCCGATTCCGGAGCGTTTTGGGGTTATTTATCGAAAGATTTTGGTTTCGAATTGATTTGTAATAGGATTGTGAATTCCCAAGAGTTGTGGTACTCAGTTAGAAGACATTGAGTCTGTTGAAGTTTAAAGTTAACTCATGTAGAGAGAGTTTACATAGTAATTATTTTTAGTGTTCAGTGTCAGATGAATTAGGCTACAAGATCTAGATACATGTATAGGCCAGACCTAACCCGGCGCATTTATGAATAGTGTCAAGTCCGGAGTGTTTTGGGGTTATTTATCGAAAGATTTTGCATTCGAATTGATTTGTAATAGGAGTGTGAATTCACCAAAAGTTGTGAAACTTAGTTAGAAGACATTGAGTCTGTTGAAGTTTAAAGTTAACTCATCAAGCAAGAGGCGTATGTGCTGTAAATAGGTGCTAAGGTGCGACTTATTTAGGTCTTTGAAAGATAACTCAAAGCGAACAAATAGGACTTGATTTTAGATCTGCTACAAAATCAAACTTTTACATCTCTGCTTGTTGTGCGTCTCTAATGTGTTCCAACACAGTGCAATAACATTTTGAACAATCTCAAGCCTAATTTTTAGCAAACGCTCGAACTTTGTTCAAGAGATGCAACTATAGCCTAAAATGTACTAAAGTGAAATTTACCTATTCAGTTTAAGATTGACTCAGTTTTTTTTCTTTAGCTTAGTTTTTGATGAGAACGACACGAGATCGGATTTTGTTGACTAAAGAAGGTAAGTAGTATATTAGATATTTTTATACACGCACTTCAACTCTTTGGTCTAAGGGGGCGAAGCTCACACTTAGGTTAACCTATACCTCGTGGGTTCCTAGAAGCCAGCTGGCGCAAATGGTACAGCATCAGTCTGACAATCTGGAGATCGTCTGTTCGAAACCTACGATCGAACAAAATGTATTTGTTCGATTTCGCTCCCTACTGTTTGGTCTGTGTCAGTAAAATGTGACCGGGTGAGACAGCGGTCATGATATCCCCGCACTGTCTCAGTTTAACAGGACGTGATACCATCAAGTGTTGGGATATAGTCTATAATGCTGATATTGGGCGTTAAACCAACTCAACTCAACTAGTCTCGGGATTTGTCCATAATATAGTCCATTATGGTCTTACCGTTGGACTTTTAGCAACCAACTCAACCCAAACGTCTAAGTTCACAAAGAGGATCGTTATGGCGACGGGTCCCAATAAGTATAAAATCTCACAATATAAGAGCCCCTCCAAGACAGAGTGGCGCTATCAGGACTTTTGTCGCAGCCTGACATGTTATACTGACACCAATCCAGCCAGTATAGGATGAAATAGAAAAAAATAATTTGCATAATTGTAGAATAGAACCCAGAATGTTTGGTTTGAAGCTAAGCGCTCTAAAACTTCATGCCCCCCCCCCCCTTTTCCATCCTCGATAAAAAAGTAAGCTTGTTTTTGTGTGCAAGTCCCGTTAATATTAAATTTTAGAGACCAAGCGCTTTGTTGTTGTTTTTTAGATCACGACTAAAAAAGCACTGTTTCTATGCGGTTAAACAAATTATTATGACAGTAGCAAGAAATGATATTATGTACCATTGCATGTTTTCTTTTAAAGTGAATACAATTAGTATACAATGTTCAAATTTCCTATGGATTAATCTAAACGATACATTGATATTTAAATTGTGCCTGTTCTTTTCATGCGATTTTATATCCTTGCAATCTTGCATTTTTAACACTTCCAAGTTTTATACCAGCTAAACACACAATCATGTGAGGGCGTTGTATGGCTTTCAGTGTTATCAAAGAATTTAACCCGTAGAAATATTAGGGCAAGGTAACGTTGTCATTTCAATTTACTTTTTGTGCAGCAGTAATACTACTACTCTGTAGAGTAACCTTTCACAAAAAAGTGATTTCTAATAATTCAAAATTAATTTCGTATGAATAATTGTGTTTACAGAATCGGGGGGCCTGGGGTAGAGCAGTAACTTTTGTGGTTAAAGTCCCACTCTGGCGACTTCGTCCTCTACAGTAACTCACTAACTGCTTAGGTTGGTGTCAGTAAACTTTAATGTGACCGACTAAGACAGTCATACGTTGAGTTGAGTTAGTTTAACGTGCAACGTCAGCACTATATAGGCTATATTGTGGACGGACACAAAGACTGGCGTCTAACACTTGTATATGCTGCCACGCACGAGTCAGGGAGAGGATACCATGACTCCTGTCTCAGTCGGTCACATTAAACTGGGACAGTCATGGTATTCTTGCACTGTCTCTGTGTGGCATCACGTAAACTTGTCAGACGTAAGTCTTGAAACTCATTCACAATTTAGTCAGTGCAATGCTAGAGTTGGGCGCTAAGCAAAAGCAACAAGAACAGTTAAAAGAATCCTATTGAAATTAAAAAATTATTAGATTATGAAAAAAAAACATTATTTTGACACCAGAATCTTTCAAAATCTTTTATTCGATTTCCAGATTACCTAAACAATTTTACTTACCTATTTGAACAAACCCCTCAATGTTCAGTTAAAAACATCGTCCTTATTACCTTTTCTTTAATAACCAAAGTCCGACATCACGTAGCCTTTAAAAACAAATTTTAATATGCATCAGTTATGTCTATCAAAGTGTGAGTAATGGTTTCTCACACTCTAAGCTTTTCATTTACAAAATGGGACGATCAAAACACATTTGAAATTCCTTGACACCCTGAATTATAGCAAAGCGGGTGGGGAAAATGTGCAAACTGGTGTGGATTGAGCATAAATCGTTCTAATTTAAAAATCAATTTCTTTTAACAATCATGAGTCAGGGAGAGAGAGAGAGAAAGAGAGAGAGAGAGAGAGAGGATGATGATGATGATGATGATGATGATGATGATGATGATGATGATGATGATGATGATGATGATGGTGATGATGATTATCATTATTATGATTATGATAATGATGATGATACAGATGATTATGAAATTGTGTTGCTGGAGTTTTACACCTCTGCCTCTCCGTCTCTTCCTTTTTCTCACAGGCTTGTATGTATTTCTCTTCCTCTCTACGATATGTATTCTTCGTATGTTTCTATTTCTTCCGGTGTCTGTGTCTTTGTTTCTTTCTTTGTATGTCGTTATATGTATCTCTATCAATGTCTCTTAGTCTCTGTCTCTCCATCTGTCTGTCTGTCTCTCTCTCCCTCTCTCTCTCTCTCTCTCTCTCTCTCTCTCTCTACCTCTCTCTCTCTCTTTATATCCTTTACTCTCTCTACTCTCTGTCTTTAAGTTTGTCTCTCCGTCTCGCTCTCTCTCTCTTTCTCTCTCTCTCTCCCTGACTCATGATTGTTAAAAGAAATTGATTTTAAATTTGAACGATTTATGCTTAATCCACACCAGTTTGGACATTTTCCCCACCCGCTGCTCTATAATTCAGGGTGTCAAGGAATTTTAAATGATTTTTGATCGTCCCATTTTGTAAATGAAAAGCTTAGAGTGTGAGAAACCATTACTCACACTTTGATAGACATAAGTGATGCATATTAAAATTTGTTTTTAAGACTATGTGATGTTGGCCTTTGGTTTTTAAAGAAAAGGTAATAAGGACGCTGTTTTTAGCTGAACATTAAGGGTTTTGTTCAAATAGGTAAGTAAAATTGTTTAGGTAATCTGGAAATGGAATAAAAGATTTTGAAAGATTCTGGTGTCAAAATAATGTTTTTTTTTCATAATCTAATAATTTTTTAATTTCAATAAGATTCTTTTAACTGTTCTTGTTGCTGCTGCTTAGCGCCCAACGCAAACATTGCACTGACTATATTGTGGACGATTTCCAAGACTTACGTCTGACAAGTTTACGTGATGCCACACAGAGACAGTGCAAGAATACCATGACTGTCTCAGTTCAATGTGACCGACTGAGACAGGAGTCATGGCATCATCATCATCATCATCATCATCATCATCATCATCATCATCATCATCACCATCATTATCGCTTAGTTGCTCCGCATGTCGAGGACAAACGTATGAATAGACGCAGGTGTAAATTCTCCAACCTACCTCCTTGGTTTTTGTTATAGCACATAATTATCACCGCAAGTAACTGTACAGTATGTAGTGGCAAAGATCACGAACTGTGGGTTGCCATAGAGTTGAGCTTATTAATTTATTTGTTTGTCGCGTCTCGATATTTACTTTTAGGTGACAGAAAAATCGCATGAATGTTCACCTAAATTAAAAGCTTTTGTAAATATTGATAGTGTTGTAGAAATTGAATGTTCTAAAAATACATAACCGTGGCAACGGCACGAGAATTTTTGTATAGTTTCTACGAACGTGGTACTTTACTGTCGTAAATGCCCACGTTCGTTTCTTATCAGAAAGAATTCCCTATTTTTACACCTTAAAGGTGTTAGTATTATGTGGTGATTTTTTTTTAGCCTTGACGTTCTTATACACAAATTGCGGGTAATTTTCAGGCTACCCAGAGAATATCAAACAACGGTTTATCGTTGTACATGTTATAGGTAATAAATATTTTAATTTAGTATATTTCAGATTTAATGAGGAAAACTAGAGGCAAACATTTTATTTCCATGGTGGCAAAATAATATAAGTCTTACATGAAACATTTCAATAATGTGCAAATTAAATTATTGGGGTGTTACTGTTCATATATCTTACATCACGTCAAATTATCAGACGCTAATTATGGGACCCGTTCAATATAAAGTTTTCCTACTGACGCTGGATGTTAAGTAACTTATTTACTCACTCACCGACTCCATTGCCCAGTGATAACAAGAGTTTAAATATATCTATTTCAGTCTGCCCTACCTCAGTGGAGGGTTGGTTTGAGTTGAGTTGGTTGCTTGGCGTTGAATGTCAGCACTACATAAGCTATAACGCGGACGGGCTCCACGACTGAAGTCTGGCAGTTTTATGTGACAATAAATGACTTGTGGTAAAGGGATCCATAGCGAAAACGAAGGATGGGAATGTGCACCGGGGTCCAATCATAACTCTAGCCTCAACTTAGGGAACCAATGAGCGTTCAGAAAATCCCCCTGTCTACGGATATTGATTATGTCATCAATTATCTTTGGGCGAATCGCGAGGTCTGCAATCCTGAGAGACCTGAACTCCTGTCTCAACCGGTCACATTATACTGACACCGACCCAGCACATTAGTAATGGTCTCCTCCTGGTGACTCGAGAAAAAGGGGGTGACGGTGTGTGTGTTTGAGGGGGGGGGGGGGGCGGACAGGCTGAGTGGTTCTTTTCCATTCGAGA
>RQTK01000388.1:345102-359287 GCA_003991915.1 Elysia chlorotica
AAAACGTGTTTCTTCTCGTCCTTTTTCCTCCTTTTCTATGCGTTTTACTCTGGTTATTTTCCAACCTCCAATTTGTCAATTGTTATATCTATATAAATGAGATGAAAGAAGCAATTAAAAAAAAAAGAAAAAGGATTGACGCAGAGAATGACAGACAGAAAGTGATATAGAAAAACAGAAATACCAAAACAACACAAAACAACAAAAAATAGATATAGAAAAACAGAAATACACTACAACAAAAAACAAATAGACAAACACAAAGAGATAGGCAGAAAGACCTAGAAAGACAAAAGAGAAAGAGAGGGGTGGCTAGAGAGAAAGAGATAGTAGAGAGAGAATGAGAAAGACAGAGAGAGAGAGAGAGGATAATCTTTTTTTTGACGACTACTTCTGTCTACCACAGTCGGTTATTATAAATGGACGATATTTCTCTTTTTTTTTTTTCTTAATTAAAATTGTAATCAAAACTAAACCCCCAAAAAGTGTCTTCTGTTGATTTTATGTTTCTAAAATGATGATTAAAAATTCATAAATTATTGTAAGAAAAAAAATGTAAAAAATGTTGTCACAAATATTTAAGACAAAAAAAATTTTGAACTTCTTTTAAAAATCACTTTTACCCTACTTACATTTTTCTGCCTTAACAGCCTAGGTTCTTTTCCATTCAGAAATTCTTAATTTATCCATGCAGGTATATTTTTTAACGTTCGCAGGAGGCCACAACTTGTAGTTGGGGAACAACCAAAACTTTCTTTAGGCAGCTAATCGATTAATGATCGAAAACTAATCATTAGTTATCATTTGCTCACTCACCCTACCTGTTTTTTGTTGTTGTTTTTTGTGAGTTTTTTTGTTTGTTGTTGTTGTTGTTTGTTTCCTTGTCTTAACTTGAATTAGTGGAAAGGGGGAAAATTTATGTGTATCGACTTAATCTGTACCATTTAAATATAAATTATTATGTGGAAATTATTTCGATCACCTGAAAATTGTACAAAAATGTGTTTTTCAAAAATAGAGAATGGGTCTTGCAATTTGTAATGTCATAAGTTTTAATTTAACCTTTTTACGAGATTTTCTTCAGTAATAGTTGTATTGGGAAAAGTATAAGTTGTGACATATTGCGTTTCCATACTTTCCCGCGCGCGGTTCCCAAGAGATTTCGCGGGCGGTAGGCTAGAGGTAGTAGAGGCTAGAACCAGCGAGGAGGTTTCCCAGACAGACTTTTCGTCATAACAAACCCACCACGGCTGGTTGGCTTCTGGTTTCTGGTTCTTCTCGCCTTGTCTACCGCACAGCGACATTCCAATAATGCGTCATGTAGACACACGAACACACACGCAAGGGCTTTCCTTATAGGGCAGGGATCGTCAGCAACTTAATTACTCACTGAATGGCGTCACTTTACTTAGGGCTATCGCCCACTCCCGCCCGAGCCGGCTTCTCATTGGCTGTCGACGTCTGTCCGTCACGTCCGAACGTGAATGAAAGCTCCGCCCATTCTAATAATAATAATAATAATAATAATAATAATAAACCAATAAAAACAAAACAAAAATAACAAATATAATAATACAATAAATAGAATAAGACTGGCAACAATAATCATCTCTGTTACAGTTTTCTGTTTGTTTTTGTTTTTTGTTTCTTTTTACTTCAAGGAACAAAAAACAACTAAAAAAAACATGCGTGCTTGCTGCAAAAATTAATCTTAAGTAAATATCTAACTATACATGCAAGTCATTGAATTATACGAAAGCTCAATCTACTTCATGTATTAACATCACGATCGGACCACTATAGATCACTTAGCCACTTGACCGATAGAACTTTAGTGTTGTCTGTATGTACCAGGGGCACAATGGCCAATGAAGAGAGAGAGAGAGAAAGAGAGAGAGAGAGAGAGAGAGAGAGAGAGAGAGAGAGAGCCGCCCGAGCCGGCTTCTCATTGGCTGTCGACGTCTGTCCGTCACGTCCGAACGTGAATGAAAGCTCCGCCCATTCCTGCTCAACACCGACTTAAAAGCCTCATGGTTCGAGAGTTTGAAGTCAAAATCCTCAAGTTTGTCACAGGGATACGAAAAGCAAAGGGCAGATTACCAGAAACCAGCAGCCCTCCTTCTGTTGTGATATTGATAGTAACGAAGAGAGAGAGAGAGAGGGGTAGAGAGACAAAGTGGCAATCGTCCGTCCAGACGATATTAGAGGTCTTGTGATCCATGTGATGATATGAATGACATAATAGTGCCCCCCATGCATTTTTTTTTCTTATCGCTCATATCCGTAACTAAAGTATAGGATAATAATACATTTATATGATAGGACGTCAGTTATCACAGATTGTCGTTGTTTTCGCTATGGCTTCTTTGGTCGCAAGACATCTGTTTATTTATAGTTCGTGCAGATCTGAGCTCTTGTAGACATGCACATTGTCACGTTAGTTGTCACGTTGTGATGTCACGTCAGTGTTGTGGCGCTTTACTCAACAGCCAATCGTTGCTTAGAGCCCGTCGTGAAGAGGTAAACTATAGTCCATAAGAGGATATAAAACGGGCTAAAAGGGCTATAGGAGACTATAAGGGGCTATATGGGGCTATGATGAGCTATAAAGGGTTAATGAAACCCTAACTGTCACGACTGCATGTTTGATTACCTGTATGGAAACTAAGGCCCGCCGGAAATCTGGAGCTGATACGAAGGAAAAAACAAACAAAACAGAACAAAAACGCGCGTATAAAAACCAAAAGAAAAGGATGAGGAAAACGATATGAAAACAAAAAATAACAGAAAATAACATTTAAAAAAACTGGGGGTTGATAAAGATTACTGGTGAATTTAATGCCAAAAAGAAAATAACAAAAAGAACGGAAAAGTAATCAATGTCGTGTTGTTTAAAGTTATGCCGGATCAAATTAAATCTAAACATTGAGTTAGGGGAGGAGGAGGAATCGGATGAAGCACAGTGATAAAGTTTGTGTGATAAGTTATGTAGGCTAGGCCCTATTGCATTAGATCCGCTTTTCGCTCGTAGAGTTACATATATATTACTTGATAGTAAGCCTAGAATCCTTAGAATGTAAGTCATACTATGCGTTTTAAAAATATCCATAGTCCGGGATTTTTAATTCTAAGTCACCGCGGATGTAGGGGCCTCTTACTATGATGCTATTTCTGTCTGACTGATGTTTCTCTATCCTGGAGTTTATCCGCGTTTAGTGGACGTCCCACTTTTCCCACACGCGCGACGCGACAGTTATTCAGTCAGTCAGGATAATAAATTATTATGAGCTAATTGTCGCCTCTTCAAGCTTGCTTTCTTGTCAAGTATTGTTGTCCTGTTTCAAAACAGAGTAATGAAGTAGATTTCGTTACCGTTTAAAATTCTGGTTATAAGTTTATTACTCATCATTCTCTATCTTTCGTAGAACTTTCTGCAACAAATGAGTATGACTGTAAAGTTTGAGTTCCTAAGCAGCTTCATTGTTTTGTTTTCACGTCGTGTTTAAAAAATTTACATTACATTAAAATAGTATTGGCATACAACAGTTTTTATATAAATATTTTATAGAAATAAGCTAAGTTATCACAACTGCGATATCATAAACGGCACACTATAATGTTTAAAAAAAAGTAAATACAAACAAATCCAAATCAACAAATAAACAACAAACAAACAAAAATGGAAATAACAGCATGATATCACTTGGGCATCAAAAGAAAATCCTAACGGATACTTAAAAGGTTAATTACAAAGCATACACATCATGGTAAATATCCTGGATGGTTGACTGCAATCAAAGTACGTTGTATGTACATGATTGTCGATCAGGAAAAAAAATTCACCATTTCCCAGAATCCAACTGGAGAAATTATTTATGGAATAGGACCATCCCATTTTAGCACTCTCCAGATGTTTGGGATCGACCATTCTAGTTTTAGAAGCAGGTAAGCCTTCACTCGGATAAATATAATAGATCTAGTACTATCTGGAGCTAGTTCTATCGCAATTTTTTGTGGTGTCCATTTCCGATCTCAGATCTAGATCAAAATCAAGGGTAACAACAAATAGTTTACAAGGCGCCCTATAATTATAGATCTAGATCTAGACGTCGATAAAGTTTAAACATGAAATGTAACCAGTAGTTTCCAAACAAAAATGGAATGTGTTTTTAACCGAGGGTTGAAACTAAAGGTTCCCACAAATATATTTTTACCCAAAGGGTTAAACAACCGACAACAACAAAAACGAAAACAAAACAAACCCCCAAAAGCTCAGAGGAAAATGACAGTTATTATCGTCACCGTCTGTTGTCAACTGTAAAGTGGTATGCCGGTCTTGAGTTATGCGACAGTCTTAGCAGTCAGCTGTTGCATGAATGTTATTAAAAAATAACCTTTTTCTTTTTGGCGGGGAAAATCAGCGGTATAGCCTTAGGGGGTTGTTACATTGTGCTGAGTCATTTAATCCGCTTTTACAGACACAAAATGATAGAATGCAGTCTCTCACATTTAGACAATGACAATGCATTCGGTTTAATCTGGACAATGATATCCCCGCGTATGTATTGAAAAGAGGTGAACGGATTCTCAAGGGAACAATAATTATTATTTTTCGATTTTTGTGGCTCCTTAAGTTTGTTAACTTTACATTTATTAAGAAAGAGAAAGGTGGTATTATGTTAATTGTGCGGAAGGCTCAATGATAAAGTAGATCTTATTGTTTTGTGTAGTACGTAGACAAAGTTATGCGACGTAAGAAAAACTGAAGAGTTTGAAGTAGTGAATCTTTGTTGCTAGGTCAACAAGCGCATAACAATTACTACTAACCAAGCCTACTTTTAGCTGTTATTAAGTATATAAAAATATGAATTTGTGTGTGTTAATTTTAGGTGTTCACTGCATTCAATCTTCATCGTTCATTTGTTAGTTTTTATGTTTAAAAAAAAAAAAAAACACTGCGTGGGTGTGGTTAACTATGTTGGTGTACTACTTTGATAACATTGCACCATGACTTGCAATGCATATTTCTTTGAAACTATGAAAAAATCAATGTTAGTACAATTGGGAAACAAAGCAGCATAAAACACAAAAGTAACCGTAATTTTGTAAGGGCCAGAAAACCTTAAACTATATTTTTTCTGATTTCTTTTTATCTCTCTTCCTCCCTCCCCCTCTCCCCCTCCCTCTCTCCTAATACACCGACCTTGGTTTTCACTTAAAAAGATCCCTTGCCTTGAAAAAGAAATTACAATCACGAGCAGCAACATCAAAGCAATAGGGGCGGGGCGGGTGGAACTCTCTAACACACTTCTCTTACATAAGTCGTAGCGCTGCTCTGACGTCACACCGGTCTAGAATCTGAGTCTATAAATAACCACATGTATACAAAGTGCCAGTCACTGGAATCGCCCCACCCATAAATTCTAGTGGACTGTTACAGTAGGCACTAAGCACTCTACAGTCAGGTCTTCAGTGATAATGAACTTGATCGTGTGATACCGACACTATCGAATTCTCTCAAGGGTCTCTCCTTACAATTACCGGATCACGATCGGCGCTTTGGACATGTCCCGTTATACACATTCAAAGCAATGCGGTTCCTTTTAAAGTTAAAGAAAGAACAAAAAATAGCCACAAGGTAGGCATAGTTAAATAATCAGGTAAAACTATGATTGCAATTGAGGAATAAAGATGAAAAATTTTGCAGAACGAGGGGAAGACAAAATAAAAAAATCTTGTTAAGTAATTAGGTAAAACAATTATTAACATTGGCGACTAAAAAACCAAAGTTTATTGATATATTTTAAAAATTGCATGTATCGCTTGTTATTTACATAGTTAATTTTTACTGGATCTTTTACAGAAAATATCATTTCTCCTTATAATTTCAATCCAATTAAGTTTTCAATAAATGACTGTGTGACTTTAACAATAGGGTCTAACCCATGAAAAGAGCTACATTTGACACTTCAAAGAGGCGCAATGAATAATTATTACCATGGGAAAGAAGGAAAACCAAGACAAGCATGATTAAGGAATGTTGGATCCTGAGCCAACCACCAACTTAAGACACCTTGCATAAATTAAACACCATACTTTTATATAATCCTCTAACCCTATTTTAAATTTCTCTGTTCTGAGAAATAATGCCACTCAAATACCTGACCGCATAAAATATAACGCGTAATGTTTCCGTGTTCACATTTTGTCGGCATTGCTTTCTTTTTGTAGGTTTCTTTTCCTGCATTGATTTCTTTCTGTACATGTTGTTTGCCTTTTTTGTGTGTTATCTAATGTTGTTTTTTGTTTGTCTGTTTCGTTTTTGTTATTTTTTTTTTGGCATTGTTTTCTTTCTGTACATTTTTTCGGCATTTATTTCTTTCCGTACATTTTTTCCGTATTAATTTTCTCGCTGGTGTTCTGCAGTCACTGTCTTGGTTCGGGAAATATTTGCTTTAAAAAATTCCTACGCTCTCCTTTTATTCTGAATTTACTACCAGTATTCATTCTCTCCCATAAAAGATTTTTACCTTGCCCTGCGGGTGGTAACACAATGAAGGACACCGATCTAGAAATCTAGATCAGGATCTGGCTGTGTTTAACACTTGAGCCTGCGGGAGGTGATGTTGCGATTCTTGATTGGAGACCCCCTACTATCGTTTAATATTTCATCATCCGCCGATCCAATGGGAGCATTACGATAACAGATTCCACTGAGAACACGAGGACATTAATTTGATTAGGGAATATGCACTGCCGTCCAATAATAACGCTATTCTAGTACATATATTCTATACTTATGGAGGCAATAACAGACCGGGAAAATCCAACTAGTCAACGTTCTAAGCCAAACAATTAAAGTTTGAAAAACTGCTCTGCTGCAATAACATTCTGGTATTGTTAATGTTTTTGTGCGCTTAGAGGACATTTCAAACCGCGATTCCATATCGAAACTAATTTTGGATTTCGAACAAGTTGGAATTTAACGTTACAAGTATTAATTTTATACATGTACACTCAAGGATCTTAACAACGAAAATGTAGTGGTTTCATTTTGTATAGTTTCTCTTTGTACTAAGATAATTACAATGCAGCTAGCGTCCAGCATCCCTTTGGTAGAATTACGAAGAGAAGAGAAAGCATCAATTAGAATCATGTATCATATCACAGTTTACTCGAGATGGAATGCTAGCAAGGATTGAAATTACCGCCCGCTTTGAATTATCAGATAACCTTCGTTTTACTGTCTTTAATCGTTCGCGTATGGAACAGCCTCTTAAATTCATCATAATAGTTTTTTGTTTGTTTTTTAACCCTACTCTATGTATTTTTACTCTACTCTACTGGAGGAATGCTAAAAGTAATAGTTTCTAACGTGCCGATAAAACCAACAAAGATCTAAATTAATACCCCGCACGAGCCATGGCTTTGTATAGACCGAGAAAGAAATAGATTTTTAATGCGATCGGAATGTTCCTTTTGAATAGTTAAATAAAGTACAAAGTGGTGCGTAAATATTACGATATTAAGCTCCTTTTGGTCGCCGACACTTTCTTTTTTTCATACACCCACGTAACAAATGCCTCGCGCTAGACAGGCAATCAGCCGTCGATCTTGCATCACACATTCCTGTAATTTTTCTGATAGATTATTTCCAGCCTTCGGTAATTCCTCGTAAAGAGGCCCTGAGCCTAAAACCAACAGGGCCTGTGGCTACGGGAAACCAGGTGATTACACTTTTAGCATTTTAATGGGATGACAATGACATGTGTGTGTGTGTGTGTGTATGTAAGTGGGTGTATATCAGTGAAAATTTGGGATAGGTATAGAAAGAGACAGAAGGAAGTCTAGAAAAAAAAAGTTATCGCTAAGATTATGATCCCAACGATAGTAACCCTTCACTAAAGATTAAACCTTTGAAACTGTTTTGTTTTTGTTGTTTTTTTAATCACTGAAAAAAAAGCCACCATGAATTCTATTGAACTGGTGATTGTCACACCTTTTTTTTTCCACCCATTAATCATTTTAATTCGATAATTGACCCTTCGCTTACATTCCATCATTATGATATTCTCAGTGAACGAGGAAAATATAGACCACCGTGCCTTAAGAAAGTTTATTATTCACACGAAATCCAACTTACTTATCCACTAGACGCTAGATTAATTACGAATCACTACATAATGTTGTGTTAAGCACTCTAAAACACCCTTTTATCATACATTTCAATTTACAGTTTACCGCACAGGTTTTCGTTTAGCTGGTGTTTTATTTATTTACTGCTTAATCCAAGACGCTACAGGTATTTATTTACAAGGGTTTAGCCGTGTTGAAAAAGAATTCTAATTTTGATAATTATTTGTTCAAGATTTTGTCGCTTGGTCGTTTTTACACCTTGCCCTAAAATTTAAGGATTACAGTATTTTTTATAATCATGTCATCGCAAGACCCCCTGTGACTTGAAAAAATAGGGACTGATCCACAGTGATAGAGAGATAGAGGGAGAGTTTGAACTCAGACCACACACGTTAAAATAATTTGAGCTGAGTAGACAGTGTCTAGTATGTGTCCACACCCGCCTCCCGCCCACCGCCCACCGCCCAATTGGAGTTGCGACCAACCGAAACTTCGTGAGGTCTGGCCTTGAGTGCTTATTGCTTAGTTTTATCAGACGGTCACCGGTGACTGATCACAATGCGGCTATCAGTCTCTCACGCCCTATGCCTCATAGATCACAATGCCACAATGCTCAGGGAGCAAGCCACTATCAAAGAGCCTTTGTTGGTCTCTCTCTCTCTCTCTCTCTCTCTCTCTCTCTCTCTCTCTCTCTCTCTCTCTCTCTCTCTTCTCTCTCTCTGTCTCTCTGTCTCTCTGTCTCTCTCTCTCTCTCTCTCTCTCTCTCTCTCTCTCTCTCTCTGTCTGTCTCTCTCTCTCTCTCTCTCTCTCTCTCTCTCTCTCTCTCTCTCTTTCTCACCAACGAGGCACTTTAAACAAGGATTAAGTAAATTTAAATGATTTTCAATATCATAAAACTCCCGCTGGGCAAATAAAACCTATTTTAATTATTCATTATTCGGATTTTATCTTTCTGTTTTGTTTGTTCCTGGTTTGGGTATTTCTGCTATCCAACACACCTGTTATGGTTTGAGATGAAAGCAAAAGAAAATAATTGTGCAACGCATGAAACTTAAACGAATTTGTTAATTGGTTGTTTAACGTCCAATATCAGAACTATACAGGCTGTGCTGTAGACGTAAGACTTCGTGAAAACAAAAACAAAATATTTTTCTAAATGAATACATGCACACATAAAAGTAGACGTAAGGTATGTCTGTATCTCGACGTTTAGTCTGTCAAAATTTAAGACAATTATTATTGTTACCCTGTCATCGACAGCATCATGCAACTATAGTTTAAATTAATAATACATTACTTTGAATAATATAACAAATAGAAAATGTAGATCAATAAATAAAGGTGTGAGAATTCCTTCACGCATTAAATTTCTAGTCATGACGTAGCTTTCTTTTGGTGACGTGGTTAGGACCTAGATTATTTTCACAGCTACTATTCTTATCTTTGTTCAGTTGTTTCTTTATATGTACAATTCACATAATAATCTCCATTTTCAATCAATTTTCAGATATCACGTACTATAACAGGAGTCGTCTATAAGCAAGGAAGAGCAAACATCTGAACAAATTATTGACTAAAATTATTGAGAGTTGATGACAGCAAAGCTTTACAGTTCTAAAAGTACAATTCCCTTCAGAGAAATTTGAAAGAAAAGTCTTCGAGACTTCGAGAAAACATCGGCACATTAACGATTGGCACTACCACTGCTTCGATCGGAACTGTTGTGTTGGAGACCCAGGATTACATCGATTACATCGATCCTTATAAATCTATAGACTATACAAACTTAATTCACACCATGGGTATTGTTATCACTGCTGCGCTGGCAACCCTCGCCGTCAGTCTCTTCGTAGCATACTTCAAATTTCTGCACCGAACTCTGTAAGTATTCGATTTTTTAAACAAAATTATAAGTATATATACATTTGGTACTATACTCATTTGTATTTACAATTTTATGCACTGTCTTGTTTTCTTCTTCTTTTAATAATTAATTATATTTTAATTATTAGTCCGTCCTTTGCTCTATAATTCATCGTACAACTGTGGAACTTGTAAAAAAATTTGATCGTATTACTCTGGAAAAATGTGTACATGATTATAAAGAGGAATATAAAAATGTCGGCAATTCGGGTGGCTTTTCGTTAAAAAAATACATTAAAAAAAAAACGAAAAAAAAAAAAAGGATTTTCTTTTAACTTAGCGAAAACAACAATTAAATGTTATGCGAATTGTATTCAATACTAATTTATTGTTTTATTAACTAATAATATATTTGAGACCAACAGGCGCCCTCTGAAACTCTTTGTTATCAATAAAATACGAGATATAAAATTTCGAGAACAATTTTTGTACAGAAAAATTAAAAACACTCAAATTCAATAACTATTGCAACTGCGGATATTTTTATAGGATTTATTACTATAGGTTATTATTATAATTTTTATTATTATTATTATTATTGTTAGAACTACTAGTTGTATAACTTTCTAGTGCACGAAAACTCTTGCCCAAAACAATCAAATGAAATACTGACAACAAAGCCGTAATAATTGTGGGGTTTCCCCAGAAAATCGACTCAATTGGCAGCGGTCCCGCTTTCTTTTGATTTAGCATACCAAAATCATGATGGTCATCGGGCTATTGGTTTTGGTTTATATCTTAATTATTATGACTGGGATTTCAACGCCTTCTAACACCCGAACGCCATGATGGAACGGGGTGTAATCGTTTTATGTCGCATTATGACTGGACTCTTAAACTTTCGGAGAGCTGATCCCGATCATGGTGCCAACATTAAACGCAATGTCGGAACTGCTCAGTGCCTTTTCACTAATTTTCCACCTTTTCTCCGTTGAGCACGCATGTTTGAGCAATCAACGCAGATTAGGCTGAACTCGACGTTAATCCATCGCGCATTATTAATCTTAGCACCGTTGGAATGCCGACTCTTTCCATAATAGGATTATTGACTTGAGAAAGCGAGACCCATAACGAAAATGGAAACGATGGGAAAGGAACACTGTAGCAGCGTACACTCATAGTTGTATCTTAGACTTACGAAGCTAATTTGCGATCAGAAAAGTAAATGCATAAGGGTCAGGATTAAGTCACCCGTCACGGTTGCGTGGAACGCAAAGCATGTAATAATAATAGTTTGTTACGGTGTTAAAATAAATTAACGGGCGTGGAAGAAAGCTAGATCATTAATTGAAGTCTCAGCATAAAATTATTTAGTGTTGTGGGTGGAGATTAAAGTTCCGAACATACTGTCGGGCGAGTTTGGTATGTTGATATGATTAAACATGGGTCATTAGTTGGTCAATGACATTGAGTCATTGATGAGTGGGATTTGTCGCGATTCGTATTTGTTGCCTTATCCAAAACAATGATAAAACTGGTTTGAGTGTTTCTCTATTGATAAAATAGCCTCTTTAAATTGTGTTTCTAATTGTTTCGTTTTATATCTGAAATTGGAAACTGTGGGAATCGAAAGATAAAAAAATCAACAACTACAGAACACGAATTTAACACGATATAAATTTTTTAGCTTAGGGGCAAGCAATAAAAACAATCCTGGGTGGATTTTTGTTTCTATATTATTCCATGCGACTACTATATCAAATATCAAATCGTATATGTTGATTATTTCTTACCAGGTGTTACCTGCACATATTCTTCTTGAACGCTGCGCTTCTCAGTCACATATCTCTAATGTCAGATATGAATACTAACCTTTGTATTTGTGTCTTTTTATGTTTACCAGTGCTAAGTTGCTGATATTTGATAAAATTAATTATCAACCTTTGTTTTTGTGTTTTCTTCATGTCATTTAGACGTCCCGGCGAGCCCCCCATCGCCCCGGGTCACTGGCTATGGGGAAACTGCATCCAGTTCAAAGAGCACGCAGTCAAGTTCCTCCTCAAAGCGCGTGCTCAATGCGGCGACGTGTTCACAGTCCGATTTCTGAACCAACACATCACGATGGTCCTGGACGTCCACAGCTACGAGCGCTTCGCCAAACAGAGGAGCTTTGACTTTGACAAAATCGCCGAGCAAGTCAACCGCAACGTCTTCCAGTACGAGTTGGTCAACGCCCGCAAGATGATCAGCGAGGCCGGACAGAAGGTCAACGGACGTCATCTGTTCACGTCCATGGAGAACTTCGCCTCAAATCTCAAGGACGCGTTCAGGGAGATGGAGTCGGGGGAATCGGACACACAGGCTCTTGGAACAACCGCAAGCACCAACAGCAGCACAAGCAACACTTCCACGCAGGCTCATCACAGAAAACTCGAGAAGGACCTCAATGAGATAAATTCGTCAATGTCCACCAACAACTCAAAAACGACCACCAGCAAAGACATTCTCGCATCATCATCATCATCATCACAGAACCATCAGCACCAGTTGGAGTATCCTCAAATCCCCCTCAACCCCAGCACCGCCTTCGCCAGCCCCAGTACCACACCCAGCGACAAGCCACACTCCTTCTGGCATGAGGATGACCTCAGAAACTTCGCGTCCCGTACATTCTTCTCGCCGCTGTTCTACACCATCTTCGGGCACGGTGCCAGAGATTCGGAGACGAGCTTCCACCCACAGGTCTTCCACAAGAAGTTTGACCAGTTCCACAAGTACTTCAACTTCCTGTGGCTCGGCGTGCCAGCTCAACTGTTCCCCGAGGCGATGAAGGCCGGCGCAGTCCTGGCACAGCAACCCTCCAGCGCAGACATGATGGCCAGGGAGGGATGCTCGGAGTACATCAAGTTCTCCACAGACTTCATGTTGAGACACAGGTACATTTTCCGATAAATCAGTCAATTGCTTTAATCGGATACATAAAAAAACAAAAAGTTCTAAACTGATAGAAATAAGGCGAAACTTAGCGTTTAAGTTTCTATTCTTATATAAACAAAACTTATAAATATTTCCGACGAAAAAAACAAAAAAAAACAAAAAAAAACACAATAAACAAACAACAACAAAAACCGTTAAAGAACTAATTATAATCATCTAGTTTTTGGAGGTAATAAAACTAAGTTATATAATTTTCCAAGGCAATTCATGAAGAACACTCGGATATCGCTTTTGAAATTATTTGCATGCCCATCGAAACTTTATCCTCAGGAGATTTCATCTGTAATTTTTACTTGCAGCCAATCAGAGAGCGACATCGTGGGCCACAACTTGGTGTTCCTGCACGTGAACTACAACACTTTCCGGGTTGTCTACTGGTGCATGTACAAGCTGATGGAGGATGCGAAGATCATGGCCGCACTCAGAGAGGAGGTGGAGGAGGCGGTGGAGGCAAAGAGGAGTGGATGCACGACGGAGGAATCTGTAGCAGAGTTCACTACAGATGATATTCACAAGCTGCCCTTACTCGGTGAGTGTTGCAAAGTCTGAATAGTGACTTAAATGTTTAATAATTGCAAATTTCAAAGAGATGAATTTAAAGGCATCGTTAAAAAAGGCGGATATAAATAAGGTTTTCAAATGAACATAGTTAAAAAATGTGGGCTTTGGAATAAGAAGCTATTAGTGTCAAGTAATAACTTTGTCTTGGGTTGTATTTAAATTGGTGCTATAAAGAAAGTGAGTGAGAGATTGAGGGGTGTGTTTGTGTGTGTGTGACAAAAGAGAGAGAGAGAGAGAGAGAGAGAGAGAGAGAGAGAGGGAGAGATAGGGATGGATTCTTATATGCCTCTCTATTCTTGTGCAGTAATTCCTTTTCTTATGAAATCTAATAATGTTTTGTTGTTGTGTTTTTTTCTCAGAGTCTTTCCTACAGGAGGTGATCCGAATGATGAGCGGGGTGTTCATGATTCGCAAAGTTGTGGAAGATACCGCCTTCACCACCGACAGTGGTGCCACCTACAACATCAGGAAAGGAGACAGAGTCGCCATCTACCCCCCGGCCTTCCACTATGACCCAGAGATCTATGAAGAACCAGAGGTGAGTTGGTAATTGAGAGAAAGAGAGAGAGAGAGAGAGAGAGAGAGAGAGAGAGAGAGAGAGAGAGAGAGAGAGAGAGAGAAAGAGAGA
>RQTK01000388.1:389048-401358 GCA_003991915.1 Elysia chlorotica
ACTACTACTACTACTACTACTACTACTACTACTACTACTACTACTACTACTACTACTACTACTTCTATTACTTCTTCTTCTATTTCTTTTATCACCATGAATAATTTCATTTTCAATGTGTCTTTAAAATGCCTTCAATAAAAAGTTGTCATAGTTGTATGAGTCATGTCGACGTTTCAGCTACTTAGCTAGATGTATATATTTTATTAATATAAAAATGTAAACTTTTTTTTTGTTTCTTTCTTGTTCTTTGTGTTGCTCATATTTGGGGGGTGTTGTAATTTAATTACGTTCTGCTATTGCTGCTGCTGTTGTCGTTGTTGCTGTTTTTATTTGTTTATATTGTTGTTTTTCTTTACATGTTGGATAATACTGAAACAAGAATATAATGTAAACGTCTCCATCTACACAGTAAACCAGCCAAATTTCAAATGACATATTATACCCACAGCCGAGAGTTATATCAAGATTTCAAAAGAAAACACACAAAGTCCTAATCTCTTTATTAAAGACCTGGTGATCCATTAGAAGCTCCTGTCATGATCTTAAAAAAATAACGATATCCTTTCAGAGCTGGTTTGAATGGAAGCTTAACTAAAATGGGAACAACAACAGCAGGTTATAGATTATCCAATTAAAATTCATAAAAATTGTAGGCATGAAGATTTAGGGAAATTTCTTTTTGAGCTCTTTTTTAACTGAAGGTTTAGGCACCGAGACACAATCATATGGGATATGATATAATTATTGTAGATTTAAAAGATTAGTTTGTTGACAAGAAAAAAATTTAACACAAAGATTTTCTATACAAAGTTTTGATAGTTTAATGGCCTTGGTGTATTGTTTTCTTTTTCTTCATTGTTTTGTTGTTGTTTTTTTTTGGTCTAGCACATATTTATCTGCTAAGGACAAATCATGAATCAAACACGTTATTAACAATATGTGATCTATTTTAATATACTCCGAAATAAATCTTGTTATATTTTTTTTCGGAGGAAAGGGGAATAGAGGAATATCAATACCTTAATCTTTTAATGGTCGTAAAATCATAATTCATTATGAACGGTTCAGAAGGGGAAACACAGAGAAATATTTCAATTTGGATATAGATACCCCGTCCACATTCCATAGACCAGAGTGACCAACTTTTTCGTGACTCATTTTATTATTAGTTTCAAAGAGCTGTGCTGTATGTAAAAAGGATGTAAATTAGGTTGACTGGCTAAGACAGGAGTCATGGTGTCCCCACAATGTCTCTGTGTACGATATGTAAAATTTATAAAAAATTTCTAGGGACTCGTCCGCAATATAGCTTATTATAATGCTAACGTTGGACGTTAAGCAACAAACAAAAGGGAAAATCTATAGAGGCTTTAGGTACCGCAAGTGATACTATTTTACAAACAAAAAACTTGTTAAGCTTGAATGAGCTTGGTTGGTTGGTTGTTGTCTTTTTAATCAACGCACGTTAGCTTATCGTCCATGGGTCCCCAGACCAACATCTGACTCTTTTACGTTCGGGGAAACATGGACCTCTGTCTAAGATGGGCACGTACTAAGACTGACCAAACCAGTATCGGATTGGAAACGGTAACCTATTGAGTAAAAGATACAGGCTCTATCGTTGAACTTTCTCCTTAACTAAAATAATCTAAGATGGATGATGAAGTGCAAAGGTACTTTTAATTTAAAAATATATTAAGGTAGACAAAGACCCAACCTTTATTCACTAAATATAATATCAATGGAGATTTTTAAGGACATATTTTTTTTAAAGAAATAGATCATGGTAGATATTTCACGCTAATCCCTCTTTCTGATCGATGATAGGACTTGGTCTATCACATTGTATGGACACCCACCTAGCCTGTAGGAGAATAGTCACGGCCGACAGAGCGGGGTTCGAACCAGGGACCTCCTGTGTAGAAAGCTGGTGCTCTAACATCCAGCCCTAATACCCCCTCCTCCTTGGTGTTCTCTGGGGAAGGGGGGAGGGGTAGACCCATACGACAAAACTACACGTCTCCTTTCTCCTCATGTTCAAGCAAGAGTCACACCCAAAAGCTTTCCACGACTACATTCTATAAATGAAACCACTAGATCCCACAACCAGACCAAGGCCTGCCTAAATCCAGACCTCCCAGCCAAAACCTGCCCTCTTAGTTTGGTAGGTGACAAACAGGCAATTCGCATGCGGCCCTGATACTCAGAAGGTGTAAGAATTCTTTAGTTTCTCCCCTGGCAAGCCATTGTACGGCCATTTAATTTATTTTCGCCGTTTTCACTTCAAAATGGAAATATTGATGGCGCAATTAGCTGAGACCCAGGCTATTTCCCCCCTCTTTTTTGCCCATTTTAGCCGCGGTTAGAAAGAAGGAGGATAGCGATATTTTCACATTCCACAGAAGGCGTCGGAGAGAAATTTATAAATATTCATTTTCCCCGCAGGTTTCCAGTAGTAAAATTACAGCCAACAAGTTTCATTCGTGTGAGGATCGTTTGACAGGTCCTCCTCCTCCCGGCTCTTTCTTCAAACATCTTATTACAGGCAGAGGGAAATTTATCCGCAGAGTGGCGACTGCCTTGAGAACTTACTGTCCTTCTTTTGTGTCATTGTCTATGTCTCTTTTTTTCGCCTCTTCATCTCTCTCTCTCTCTCTCTCTCTCTCTCTCTCTCTCTCTCTCTCTCTCTCTCTCTCTCTCTCCCCTCTCTCTCCCTCTCTCTCTCTTTCTCTCTCTCCCTCTCTCTCTCCCCCAGAGAGAGAGAGAGAGACTCTTGCTCTCTCTTTCTCCCTCCCACCCTCTCTATCGCTTTCTTTTTCTTCTGCTTCCTCTTCTTCTTTCTTTTTCTCATTATTTCTTTTCTGTTACGTTGTTTTTATTGTAATAATAAAACTGTTGCTTTAAGCCTTCAGTTACAATGCATTTCGATATCGAATTTCTTATTCAAATTTTTATGATCTCAATTATTGTACTGTACGGCTTTATAAGATTACAGGACTGGTGAAGACAAGAGGACAAGATAATTTGTTATTTGGTTACTTTCTTGGCTGTAAATGATTCAATTGAACCACTTTAATTTGATATGAAGTTGTTCTAAAAAAAAACAAATTCGTGTAATCGAGCTAAGTCTAGCGGTTAACGTTAATACATTTATTTTACGCACACTAAAATTACTTTTTAGATTCAATATTATAGCAGTATTAGCTTTTACGAATAGCCTATTATCGCACAATGATGTACATGTATAATGGGGTTGTTTTTTTTTCATTTAAATACTTTTATAATTAATAATAATACCAGGAAATTCTACTTAAAATGAAATATAAAATTCAATCTGAAATCCAATGTGAACATTAATTTATTACGGGGCTTAATCACATTTTTAAAAACAATAATTTTGTAGTTCTCGGAATTTGTCCAAAATTCTTAGTAAAGAATTTTACAAAATTAGAAAGATATCATAAAAAGGGTGTCAAAAATAGATTTTGAGATCTGCTGTAACAATCATCAAGTATCAATTATCTGTTTCAACAAAATATCAAATATTTTTTATAGGGTCTGCAGTAACAGAATATCAAAATTAACGTTCCTTATAGAGTTTGCAGTAACTAAGTATCAAATGTTTCTTATAGGGTCTGCAGTATAGAGTATGCGGTAACAAAATATCCATTGTTCCTTAAAGGGTATGTTATAAAAATATAATAAAGTAAGAGTCTGCGGTAACAAAATATCCATTGTTCCTTAAAGGGTATGTTATAAAAATATAATAAAGTATCCAGATAAATAAAGTTATAAGAGCTAAAAGTTACATTATTACGTAACTATACTTAAAAAGAAGGATTTGGTAGGAATAAAACCAAACGAATACCCATAAGTAGGGGAAAGTAGTTAATAGTAAACCATGAATTATGTTATGTTTTTTGTCGTTGTTTTTTTTTTTTTTTTGCTTGTTTTTTTTTTTCATAAAATTCACAAATTTTTTTATGGGGTTTTTTTGTATTGTAAATTTCTCTTGAAAATGCTGCTTTTCGCACTATGTACAAATTTGGACCATAAAAAGGCCCCAACATGCTCTTACATATTAAAGTCATTGCAATTTTATCCTACCATACAATTAGTAAGGTTTTCCCTTTACCCTACCAGTCGTCAGTTTATCCTACCGTAGGGAAAATACTATACCTACAGGTGGCAGCGTTGGTGGGCGTTCTCTGTGAGCGAGTGCCCCGCCCACCGTATGGTAGCGGGCCTCCCACCTCGAACATCAGTTCTTACCTCTATCTGTCTCTCAAGGCGGTAGTGAGGGGGTGGGTGGGAGAGAGGGGAAATGGGAAGAGAGAAGGAGGGAGAGAGAGGGAGAGAGAAAGAGAGAGAGAGGGAGAGAGAGAAAGAGAGAGAGAAAGAGAGAGAAAGAGAGAGAGAGAGAGAGAGAGAGAGAGAGAGAGAGAGAGAGAGAGAGAGAGAGAGAGAGAGAGAGAGAGAGAGAGAGAGAGAGAGAGAGAGAGAGAGAGAGAGAGAGAGAGAGAGAGAGAGAGAGAGAGAGAGGGTGATCATTTAGTCTCTCGCTTCTATAGTTAGGAATTGGGAAGGGGTGGGTTAAGGGTTGCTCAGGTTATCACCGACCTAGTTTTTACATTAGCCATTTGAAGACTTACATAGCATGAGATAGATTAATTAGATATCAAATTACATTGGGTGCTTGAAAATACTATATTTAAATATATAGATCTAGATTTTCTAAGTTTGTTTCAATTTGTAGCATATTGTGACCAAATGATGTGTATATTTTGCTGTTTGCTCGTCGCTTTGTACTATTTGTTAAGTTTTAATAATTTCAATCTTGAAAATGTACCAAAAATTGAAATCCTGACATCATTTCAATCATTCAAATCTTTTAAAGAAGGTCAGTAATAACTTCCATACTTTCATCGTGCATAATACAGTTGAGAAATGATGAGACTATGGCTCTTCCAGAATTAGGGTCCTTTTTGTTCTTTGCAGGAAAGAAGCTCTCTTCCATTTAAACGAGAATAAAGTTTATAAAGGTAGATCCTATACGTCGACGGGTGCCAAAGCGAACGTTTGACTATCATAAAAGCTGTAACACACGAGACAGTAAAAAGAAACCACCTCTCTCTCTTTCTCTCTCTCTCTCTCACTCTCTCTCTCTTTCTATCTCTCTTTATCTCTCTCTCTCTCTCTCTCTCTCTTCTTGCTCTCTCTCTCTCCTCTCTCTCTCTCTCTCTCTCTCTCTCTCTCTCTCTCTCTCTCTCTCTCTCTCTCTCTTTCTCTCTCTCTTTCTTTTTCTCTCTCTCTCTTTCTTCCTCTCTCTCTCTATCTTTCTCTCTCTCTCTCTCTCTCTCTCTGTGTCTCTCTCTCCCTCTCTCTCTTTGAGGAATAAGAGGAGGAAGAAAATAACATTTCAAAACGTTGTCGCTGAGAACTAGAAACAGTTGAGAGATAAAAACAGGAACAGTAACAAGGCCGCCCCTGAAAAAGACTTAGTAACGTTGTCGCGGGAGGGAGCAGTGTAGCGTCCCCTTGCCCCGAGATCTCCATAATTCGATACCTTACAAAGTAATAAAAGACACCACCATCCTTCTTTCAAGCCGTGTTTTCATTTCCGCTCCGTCGACAATGCACAATGGGTTGTAGCAGGCGAGGTGGTGGGCGAGTCTAGGCCCTATAGCCCTAACGCTAAACAGAGACGGGGATACGGTTAATATAGAGATCAAGCGGCCAGCACAAAATGGTGAACCTCTTACTGTTAAGGTCCAACCAAGGGCGCGGGTCTTTTTCCAAGTTTCAAAACGGAGCCGTGATATGGTACATATATACAAAGCGGCTAGCCAAAAGTGATGACTTATTGGGGTCCATTCAAACAATGGAGCCCTTTTCAATTTTAAAAAGCGAGGCGTGGTACGGTTAATATTATAAAGATCTAGCACCCAGCCCAAAATGATGAACTGTTGGGGTTCCATGAGCCGTAATTCGGTACACAGCGGCTAGTCCAAAATGATGAACTGTTATGTACAAATTGAATCCGGAGTGCGCAGCCCTGCCAAACTTGGGAAATGGTTGTAGAGATCTAGTGCTTTTAAGTTTCAAAACAGAGCTGGGGATGCGGTTTTATAGATCTAGCGGTTTCCAAGAGCCGTGATTCGGTACATACACAGCGGCTACTCCAAAATGATGAACTGCTGAGGTCCAATTCGGAGCGCGGAGCCCCTTCCAAGTTCTAAATTTCCACACGAAGCTGCGGACCGCTAGCGGTAGCGTCTATGTACGGCCCGTAAAGGCGTTAAGTCCTATAGAATTTGCGAGGCCCTGCCGTGATTGATAAAGAAGAAAACTGAGCTCTGTTGATACGGGGAAGTGAACAACAACCGCGCGGGGAGAGTGTATAGCTTTGGAAGTTTGGTCATGGGCTGCACGGTGGTTTTGTAAGTGGGTGGTTTCTTATAAAAAAAAGAGAAAAAAAAAGAAAGAAAATGTGTCTGGGCATCCTATAGGGTTTAGTTTACCTTCTCTGTAGACTGTCAACTTCAAGGTAGGGTTTGATCTTTCTATCCCGTCCGCTAAATGTCTTAATCCATTTTTCTTTATTTTACAGCACAACTTGCGCTCTCACTATAGGGGTGTGAACTGTGAACATTGGGAGGGAAGTGATATGTTAAAAAGTCCCTGCTCTCTTTTGCTGGAGGTCTAAGGATTATTCTTTCCTCTTTTACTAGCGCAAACTAAGGCCACACGCAAGGTGCCTTGAAGTTTGAAAGAGTTATTCATGTAGGTTATTAAAAAGAAAAAAAGAGAAAAGAGAGGTATCTGCGTGTGTGTGTGTGGGGGGGGGGGGGGGGGGAAAAAGATGATGGCAGACAAACTAAAAGATATAAAGCAAGAAAGAAAAGAGAGGGAAAGAGAGAAAGTAAAACAGCGAAAGAGATATAGAGAGAAATAGGAATAATAAGAGTAAAAACTTGGATGCAAAGACGTAGAAATGACATTATCACTACGGGTATGATTTTATGGTTGAGAAAACAATTGACTAGTTTATTTAAATGTTTACAAGACTAAATAATAATTATTAACTAAAATGCCTTTGGAAGTAAAATAAAGGAATACACATCATTTTGTAATCCAATCTATTATATTTCATATTAAAAACGAGTTCTATAGATAGTTGTGTTAAAACGATAGTAAATGAAATAAAATAACAAACTATAATATAGATAATGAAAAAGTCACCGTGGTTTTTAAAAAAAATTATATTTTACATTATTTTCAAGAAATGCTGAGCTATTTCTTGGTGATAAACCAGCCAACTTTGAGCAAAAAGACAGAAATTACCCCCAAGAAATTGGTTTTACGTAACTGTATATATTATCGTATCATGTTACGCTACATTTAAAACATAGTTGTGAACACAAAAATCACGATACTTTAGGTTCATGTCATATTCTCTGTTCTGACTAAAACCTACTGTTCAAGGCTGAACATTTTAGTCCAAGGCTCTCTATTGTTATTTTCTTATTTATACGGTGATTCATAACTAACATGCCTCAATAACAGGAAAGATAGTAAGGAGACTAAACTTGCCCAAGCGTGGAAACAAAATATTAATGCACTTTACAACTAGGAAAGTAATAATCATGCGATTACCATTCCGCTCACACAAAAAGACACAAAAGATCAAACATATTTTTTTTTCCAGTCGGTCTTGACTCAGAGAAAGAATGACACTTAACGCTCTCCGCTTTTGGTGAAAGTCATGAATTTTTTGATGGACAGAGAAGGCCATAAGACCTGTATGAATAACGAGAAAGTAGATTTAGACCCCTGCCTATGAATGTAAATTCATGGTTTGTCGCGCGTCTAAATTTATTACCTATTTGTACATACTGCTCAATGTATATAGCCTGACGTCACATCAGTTGTAAAATGACCTATCCTATTTCTGAAATACTAAAGATTTAGAGTACTTGAAGAACGAGATAGGATATTTTACAACTGGGATGTCATGGTGTTCTCTCCAGTCGTTGTCACAGCGTGACGCATAACACCCCTGGACTCCAAAGGCGTCAGTGGGTTATCTTATTGGATCACATTACCACGACTACCCGTGACTAGTCACACTGACGGTCACTTTTCACGCCGAGAACATTATTTTTATGTCAGAGATAATGGTCACCAAAAACTGAGGTCTCTTCAACTTACTCGACTTGTATTTAAATGACAAAATTGACGGAGATGTTAAAAGAATAGCGAATGGAGAAATATTGAAGTGTTCCGATGTAGAGATTACAGCTTACAGTACAAAAGAAGGCAAACAAATTATCGAATTCTTATGATGACATTAGAATCTATAACTTATTGTACATAAAAAGGGAAAAGTAATACGAACATATTAACCTTTTACGTTATAATCCCTGTTCAATAACGAAATTGTAGACCTTTAATCTCGATATATATGCCAGGTTAAACTTGGTTATTTCAGTTGCCACAATCCATAAGTTAAGTTTTTTCCCTGTCATCTGCATGCGCTGATTTATGTTAGATCGGGTCAATCTTTTTTAACTCTCATAGAATATTATTTCTTTTTTTTTTGCATTGCTGTTGGTATTATTATCATTGTTGTTGTTGTTGTTGTTGTTGTTGTTGTTGTTGTTGTTGTTGTTGTTGTTGTTGTTGTTGTTGTTGTTGTTGTTGTTGTTGTTGTTGCTGTAGTTATTGTTGTTTTTATGGTCGTTGATTTTGTTCTTCTTGTTGTTGTTGTTCTGGTTTTTGTTGTTGTTATCCTTAATGCTGTTGTTATTTTTGCTGCTGTTTTATTGTTATTGTTGTTGTTGTTGTTGTTGTTGCTGTTTTTGTTGTTGTTGTTATTGTTCTTTTTGTTGTTGTTATTTCTGTAATTGTTTTCTATGTAGCTGTTTTTAAAGAGGATGATTATAAAGAACAACAAACTCAAGAAGGTTTTCTCTGTGCCGCCTAAACAGCATGGCAACGGGTGGTAGCGCCTTTTCCAGCTGAAACAAACTCAAAGGTCAAGATCAAGGTCAAGGTCGCGGCGTATCACAGGTCTGATCAACCTCCCCGCATAGCAGACGACAATCAATCCGCCATTTTAGATTTCAGGTCAACACGACATCGCACCACGGCTTGGGAAAATGCTGGGATTAAAATCCATTTAAAAAAAAGCAAAGAAATTTTTAAAAAATGTGAATACACCACATCAGTGTGGCGCCATATTGCTGGACTTTTATCTACGGAGGATTCGAGATTGGGGTGGGGGTGGGGGGGGGGATTTCGGCTTAACGTTAACGCGTTCCTGTTGCATGCCAGGCATATTACAAAGTCTAGAAAAATAGGAAATTAAACACATTCACAGCTATCTCGCCCCATCGATTGGTGATCGCTTTCATACGTTACGCGGTAAGTGTCTCATTCCCAGATTTGGTGTGGGGAATTTATGTGACCTTGGCGCGTTCTGGATATCCAGAGTTACGACGTGCGCTTGAAATCTTTATTGGTGTGGGAAAAATTATGCAGCTCGTAAAATCACCGCGAAAAGAAACAATAACAGTACATGGGCCTTACTTGTAAAGTTCTATGACCGGCTCGACATAGTTTTACAACCACGTTTTCTTCCCAACAATTTTTCTGTCTGTTTACTTCTTATCCGCTGCTTATTTACCCTTCCCACTTCATTTCTGTGTCCATTGTTTCTTCCCTCTTCCCTTCTTGTCTGCCCCCGCCCACCCCTTCCTCCGTCTACCTTTCCGAATTTTTATTTATCACTCGTTTCCTTGTTTTCTATTACTACTATACTGTTAATTCGAATACGTGTCTTAATTTAACCACTCGCAGATTTCAAGAGTTCATAGTATGACAATGGGTTCCCCGACTGGGATATCCAGTGCTGTTTGTTGTTGTTTTGTGTGCGGCGACGGCACTATATAGGCTTTAGTTATTGTGGACGGATCCCTCCCACACAGAGACAATGCGAATATTAAGTGACACTTATTGTACAATCTTTATCATTATCATAAATAATTATCATTGGCCCTTATCTTAACTATATTATAGCAGGAAGAAATTTAACAATGACCAGAGGCATTGCCTTAGCCTAACAGTATAGTTGTATGCCACTGAGTTAGCAGAATGTTATATCTCCGAAATTACTGATTTGTGACAGCATTATCAATGTCTTTTGTTCGTCCAGTTTCTGATTTATATTAGGGTTAAAATTAAATTGCGCCAAGTGTTTTTGTTTTTTATTATATTCAGAGCATAAACACACACCAATTATAGTGTAATTAAAATAAAAGTTTAAAAAGTTTTGTACAAAGCACAAAAAAACCTTTTATCTCAATAATCTACTGTTTGGGTCGGTGTCATTATAATCTGACCTGCTAACACATGAGTCATGAATTCCCAGCCCTGTCTCGTGTGTGGCAGCACGTAAAATAAATTATTGTTACACGTTAGTCTTGGGAACCGTCCTTAATATAGCGTATTATAGAGTTAACATTATTATGAATTGTGAGCAACCTGCCCAAATTTTGAGACACAAAAAGTTTAGGACACTGTGCTAACGCAATGACGATAATAGTGTCACTGGTCTTGGCGTTGCATCTCATGAAGACTCCAAGAAGCGCATTATAAAATACAATATTATGGTCCTAATACTAATACAATCCCATTTTAGATCTTTTTATCTTAAGACTATGATACTTAAGAATGCGATAGGTCATATTGTTAGCCCGATGACGATATTTCATTGTCCTTGGGATTGCGTCTCATGAAAACTAAAAGAAGCTCATTACATACACAGCATACACATACAACTTCGTGATTCGAATACAACCGTTCTACTCAGATCCCGAGTCTGTCTTTCGGAGAGTTACAAACTTAGAACAGGAGTACGACTGTACGACTGATAGTCTCTGAGACTTGACAAGTTGACATTGTTCCCAAGGCTTTCTCTTCTTCGCCGCGACCTGCCTGGACATAAAGGAATTAATAATGTATCACCTGTCACAGGCGCTGTTGTTTCAAGCCGTGAGTCTCACGTGATGATTTATAGCCAAAACAATGCTACCCTGTCGGGCTACACAGGGTTTCAGCGTCTAGTCGGTTTCAAGAAAAACATCGCGGGACGCACTAACAGACAGAGAAGCTGGACAGGGTTATAAATAAAGTGGATGCAGTTGTGCTGGCTATTCGACTGGTTTCGACTCTAGTCTATGTTGGGTTGGGTTTGATTCTGATCTGCTGTGACAGGAGTCCTGATATATCCTGACTTTCTCTGTGTAGCAGCACGAAACATTGTCAGACGTTAGTCGCGGGACTTTGTCTCAGCCGGTTCCTATATAGTGGCATTGCCCCAACGAGTACGTAATGAAATATGACAATGAACATTTTGCCAGATCGTGGGTCGGAACCCAGGGCGTCTGATTCGTATCCGAGCGCTCTGCCACTTTAGCCAGCTCGACCTGTGGGAGTGAATATGCGCAGGTGGTAGAGCGTTGGCCTCCCAATAGGATGTTCCCTGGTTAGAAACCAACGTTTGGTAATTAATGTTTATGTCCGATTTCTTTCCCTACTGGTTTGGGTCGGTGTCAGTATAATGTGACAGGAGTCATGGTATCCTGGCATTGTCTCGGTATGACAGCACCTACATTTTCAGACGTTTCTCTCGGGACCCTTTCACCATGTAGCCTTTCTGACCTTTGACGATAAGCAACAAACTCAAATTCCACCTCAACCATCTTTAACTCTCTCTTGGCTAATTAAGTTGTGCTTTCACTGAAACGAAATCTTAAACAACTAGTACTACATTAAGATCTATGATTAACGCTAGTCTTTGTGTGCAGGACCAATATAGGTTTTGCGATAACGGGACGTATAGCTAAAACGAAGACGATAGGCAAGGGGATCTGCACCGGAGTCAAATCATAGCTTTATTCAAGTCTTACGAAGCCAATGGGCGATCTGAAAGCTTCATACATCAGGGCTTTGATTATGTCATTTGTTATCATTGTGTGGATCGCAAAGTCTTAAACTGTCTGAGAGAGCGATAGAGAGAGAGAGAGAGTGAGAGAGAGAAGGAGGGAGAGAGAGTGAGATAAACAATGAGAGAAAGAGAGACGAGAGAGGGAGGGAGAGAGAGGGAGAGGGAGGGGAGAGAGATTGAAAGAGAGTGGGAGGGGGACAGAGAGTGAGAAAGAGAGGAAGAGAGAGAGAGGGAGAGAAAAAGAGAGGGGGAGGGAGAGAGAGAGAGAGAGAGAGAGAGAGAGAGAGAGAGAGAGAC